>VZTI01004016.1:316137-391899 GCA_013397865.1 Struthidea cinerea | reverse complement strand
TTTTTTTTTAGTTTTTAGTTTTTAGTAACAAATTGAATTAGTGGTAGTTCACTGTCAGACAAAGCCTACATAGGCAGAGCTTCAGAAGCCGTGTGATGTTTATCCGCTAGTAGGTATGCGGGTGTATATCACCCTCAGTCAGAACATATCCTTATCTGTACTTAATGATCATGCGTCAGTGCCCCTGGTCCACTGCAGGAAATGCAGCAACTGGGGTTGAACAGGAGAGGTGATGGCTGATGAGGCAGGCGTGGAGCAGTTCACACTGGTATGCAGTCCTTTGGCCCTCGTAGCTGAGACAGTTTTTCAGGCATTTGGGGCATAATAGCTGTGAGGTTTTGTTCGAGAGCTGAATTTCAGCAACCTTTGCATCATCTGCTGTAGACACATCCTTGCTGCTCCCATACTTGACAAGGGTAGATCTCCCTGAATAATGTGGGAGTTTGGAGCTATAAGCATCATTTCCTGCTTTTGAAACCTCAGCATGGCTTTGTGCTGCTCTCAGCACTTGTCCTGCAGGTAATCAGAAATACAGGAAAAGGAAAAGCCACCTTTCATGCAATATTAAGAAATTACATATGTAGAGCCTTTTAAACACATAAATACACTGTAGCTGTGCTGAAATTAAAAATGTAACTCCTGGCAAGTTCACCCAACTGTGATGTTCAAAGGGGTGTCCTCCCCAGTTATGCTTTAAGGTGTACAAAAAAACAGTGATTAAAATGCACAGTGTTTCTTGTTTCTTAGAAATACATAGATTACATTCCTTTTTTGTTACACAAGAAATGTAAACAGTATTTTTACCATGATTTAGGTGTCCTCATCAAGTATTTGGTTTCTAGTTCAAATTCAGGACCATACTGACTGTTAGCAGGCTTCTCTTGTTGTCATTCTATTTCCCTCTCTTCCCTAATTTTCATGTATCTCTTTTCTCTGTATAAATATTTTCCAAATGGTTTTATGCTCTTACACCTAGAAAAACAAGATTTTTTTTTAAATGTTTTTTTTTAAATATAAAAAATGGCAGTAGGCAGACTCCACATCATCAGTTCTAAATTACTTCTGCACTGGCTATGCCTTGAAATGCATTCCCTCTGCTCTGGCATTTGAGATGATGTAGTAAACAATACTAGTGGCAAAATAGGGAAGTATTAAAAAATACTTAATTTTTAAAATGCACTAATATGTGCAAACATTATGCAAATATCTGGATCATTTTACACTAACAACCATTGCAGGCTCCCTCATTTACATTCTTATACCTGTTACAATGCCTGCTGGTCTTGCTGTAAGACTCAATGGATCCTAGTGATGAATTTTCTGAATCCTGATTGAATTCTGTTCCATCTGTTCAATGAGATCATTATTATATGACATCACTGTGGGGATAAAATATGGGGAAAAGTGGGATTTTTTTTGCAGAAGGGAATTGAGCAAGCATAGCCTTTCCCTACCCTTACAATTGCTGCTATACTCAGTCTGTTTCAAGTGGCTGATGGTTATTTTTTGCTTGTACTGTTATTTTATTACACCTTCCTACACAGTAATTAGGAGCACTGTCTGAAGGGTTCCAGACCTAGAGCAGCATTGGCCTGAATAACCATATACCTTAAGCACCACGTTAGCAAAGCCTCTCTTAACTGTGCACAGTAATGTATGTGTCTTTCAGGACTACAGCTTGTTATATGAAGAAGCAAAGTATTTCCAGCTTCAGCCCATGCTAGGAGAGATGGAACGGTGGAAACAGGACCGGGAGAGCGGCCGCTTCTCAAAGTCTTGCGAATGCCTGGTGGTGCGAGTTGCCCCAGATCTTGGCGAGAGGATTACCCTGAGTGGAGATAAGTCATTGATAGAGGAAGTGTTCCCCGAGATCGGTGATGTGATGTGTAATTCTGTCAACGCCGGCTGGAACCACGACTCTACGCACGTCATCCGATTTCCGCTGAACGGATACTGTCACCTCAACTCAGTTCAGGTAGGAAGTCACGTGTGCATTTTTTGAAAGGGAACTGCTGGCCAGGTGCCAGTGGGCTGACCCTCTTCCATGTCACTGGAGCGTTTTGGTGAGCAGAATCAGCTGGAGGCTTTGAGCAAGTTATTTACTTCTGTGTGTCAAGTTGTCTTTCTCCATTTAATTCACGTATCACCAAATCTCTTGGCAAGCAATCTACAGTAGTGTTAGAATTTTCTGTGGTATCAGGGAAGACCCTTCACTTTCACTTTGAGTGATTTTTCCTAATTTTTTGTGGCATAGTACAGGTCTGTTGCGATCAATAGGACAAGAGGTAATGATTTTAAACTAAAGTAGGGTAGATTTGTACTCGATAAAAGGAGGAAAATTTTTCAGTGAGGGTGGTGAAATACTGGAACAGGTTGCCCAGAGAGGTGGTGGATGCCCCATCCATGGAAATACTCAAGGGTCAGGCTGAACAGGGCTCTGAGAAGCCTGACTTAGTGAAAGATGTCCTTGCCCATTGCAGGGAGTTGAACTAGACAATTTTTAAATGTCCCTTTCAACCCAAAGTATTCTATGATTCAATGTAGCAATGTCTAAAATCAGTAGCTGTTATGAAATGGATAAGAAAAAATCTGGGATACAAATGCAGATAATTCCTGGAATAATTATAATAAACTTCAGTGTTAGTGTTATATGTTTTATCCTTTGTTGGTTAAAAGCAACCAGCCTCAGACACCTGCCTGCACCTAGTTAGCACATCCTGCATAGCCAGCACTTCCCATCTGGAATCATCAATTGCACAATTGATGCTGTTTGGTTTAAACACACCTCCGAAATGCTGCAGGCTCATGAGTGAATTCTTACACAGAACAGGCTTGCAAGCTGAGCTTGGCCTCTCTTCATCTGCCAGGTCCCACTGTCCAGGTAGAGAATCACAGAGTCATTAAGGCTGGAAAAGATCTCCAAGATCACAGAGTTCAGCTTTTGATCAAACACCACCACGTCAACTAAACCACAGCACTAAGTGCACATCTAGTCATTTCTTGAACATTTCCAGGGATGGTGACTCCATCACTGCCCTGGGTAGTCCATTCCAATGCTTAACCACCCTCATAGTGAAGAAATTCTTTCTGATGTCCAACCTGAATGTCCCCTGGTGCATCTTGAGGCCATCTCCTCTTGTCCTGTCACTGCTTTCCTGGTAGAAGACCCCGTCACCCACCTTGCTGCAGCCTCCTTTCAGGTAGTTGTAGAAGGTCACCCCTGAGCCTCTTTTTCTCCAGATGAAGCAAGCTGAGCACTGGGGCATGCACTGAAGTCTGGCCAGGCACTTCACTTGTGCTAGCGCTTAACACAAGGGTCTAGACAGACTTATCTAGACCTATCTAACCCATGTTATGCTTGGACAATTGTCCCTTACCGGCCTTGACTGTCATGCTGAAACATCAGAATTGTTTTGTCATAGAGATTAATGCAAATTTAGGACAGCCTTAGATGTCAGATTACAACTGAAAAGGAGTTTCAAGGATGGTTATTTAGCCACATCACATGATAGTTATCAAGGCAGTTGCATCCTTCAGCACTTTGTCACTTATTCTGATGCTAACATTTTTGTTGCACAAATAAGAATTACAAAGCATATTTACTGACGTGAAAAACCTGAGTCAGAGTGGCAAAATATGTACAGGCTTCAAGAGCGGTAATGATCCCACACTGATAACGGGAGGACATAAGCATCTCCCAGTACTAATAAAAAGGGGAGACAGGACAAGGACTACCAATGGACCTGAAGAGTGAGGTACAGACCAAATGGTTTGTCCAGGGCTGAGCGTTTCCAGACCTGCTTCCACCACATTTTTCTCAGGACCCAAGTTCTCCTGTTCTGTTTTTCAGTGGCTTGCACCAACACATTTGGGCAGGGGCAGGGGATTTTGGCATATAGTTAAAAGCTAAAGATCAGGGTTAACAAAAATCGCACGTGTGTTTTGATTGCTATTTCCAAGTCTCTTTTCCTACTCCTTCCTTTTGGATACATCTGCTGTGCAATTAGCCATGCTCAAGTACTTTGGAAAGACATTTGCCAACCTGAAGCATTTTATGTAGAGACGTGGCATGTCTTCTTTGAAGCATTTTTAAATGTCAGCTTGCTTCTTCCCCCACCCTAGTCCTTTGCAGCCTTCTGCTGTTCTGCTTGCCAGTGTTGTCCCAGCACCCACGCAAGCCAATTTGTCAACTGGTGAAATAGCTGGGAAAGCTTTGGTAGGGACCTGATTCCAGCACAACCCTTTTGAGGTCTGGTCATGCTGAATGGAGGGTCCCGCATCCTCTGGGGTGCAGGAGCATCAGCCCCTTCCTTGGAGCTGGTGGCTGTCAGGCTGACCCTGGTAAATCCCAGGAAGAGTCTCCTTCACAGGTGAGGCAAAGGAAGCCCAGAAAAGATGAAGATGATGATAAAAGTAACAAAGAGTTGCTTTTTAAGTCTCTAGTAAACATCATGGTAGGTTTTCTGAAATTATGACCATGTTATCTACATTGCCACCATTTAGCTGAGGTGTTTTCTCAGCATCTGCTGTGCGATCCTGTATTTGCCCTTTTGTATTGTAAATTCTGTGAAGCAGAGAATGTGTTTTTCTAGTTGTGCTTCTGTGGCCAGACAAAGACTGGATTTGTTGGCAGTACTAAAAGAATAAAATACATTTTTCTTCATTTTTTTCTTTTTCACTGCTCAGTGACCATAGTCAGCAGAAATCAATCCAGTACAGTTAGGCTATGTAACAGCTTTTTTTTTTTCCCTAGCTGAATCCATTTGGAAACAGCAGTTATTATCATTGGACAGCAAATAGTCTGTTTATTTACTTATACGTTGGTGTATCTTTCCTCTTTTTTGCAGGTACTTGAGAGGTTACAGCAAAGAGGGTTTGAGATTGTTGGCTCATGTGGAGGTGGGGTGGACTCTTCCCAATTCAGTGAATACGTACTGAGACGAGAACTCAGAAGGACATCTCGTGCACCCTCTGTCATTCGAATAAAGCAAGAGCCTCTGGACTAAAATGGACATGTTTCTTTATGCAAAAAAAAAAAAAAAGGAAAACAAAGAGGAAAAAAAAAAGGGGACATTTCATGTGCAGTTTGGACTCCAAACAAG
Source organism: Struthidea cinerea (assembly GCA_013397865.1). Taxonomy (NCBI): domain Eukaryota; kingdom Metazoa; phylum Chordata; class Aves; order Passeriformes; family Corcoracidae; genus Struthidea; species Struthidea cinerea. The sequence goes on along the minus strand of VZTI01004016.1, from coordinate 386,797 downwards.
TCCTGGAACTAAAATTGAATAAAAGACACATTTATATCAAATATAGAGACCACACCTGAATTCATATGGGAACACTTGGAATAGTAGTGAGAATAATAGTAACCTCAAGGTATAAAAGAAAACACACACACACATGAAAAATATGTATGTATATGTATGTCTGTACATATATATATGTATGTATATGTCAAAGGGTAGGAAATGCAAGGACAAAATGTGGTAGATGAGGTTGGTGCTGTGATGGCCATTAAGTGTCCTAGGCCCTTCCCGGGCCCACTTAACGGTGTACAAGCCATTGCCAGGGGGGGATTCATAGGCTACTCTTCACCCATTTTCCACTGCCAAACAGCCATCCACTTTTTAATGTGTACACACCTTGACTCAACTTTATTTGCATATGGAGGTTTATGTCTGTCTTTTTTAGAGGTGGATGGGCAGGTGTTCAGGAGACGAACATCCATTGCATTGGAAAGCTGAAATTTTAAATGTAGTTTGTACAGAAGTCGCACACTTTTTGTCTGCCCTCACAGATGTGAAAGGTTAACTTTTCTTTTGAATGAGTTTTTTTGTTGTTTTGTTTTGTGTTTTTCAAAGGGGGCCAGAATAATTAATATTTGGTAGAGATGCTCTGGTTTGAATCTGCTGCTTTCCTACAATTTTTTCAAATTTTATAATGTATTAAATACAATAAACTCCTGTTTAAAATAACAAGGGTCTGGTTTAAGCCAACAGAAGCAGAGAGGTGGGATTGCACTGCACTCCAGCGTGTGGAGGGGCAAAGCAGTGGGCAGGCAATGCTGCCTGCACAGGGTGGAGTGAGTTAAAGGCAGCAGAGGCTGTTGAGGGATCTTCTGGTGTGGTGCACATGGCTGCTATTCCTTCAGTGCTGTCCCTTTTAAGCTTTTTCCCAGCTGGAAGAGAAGCTGTTGGTCAGATGTGAAAATAACACCAGCTCAGCCCAGGGAAACACATCAAAAAATGACACCTGGTTCTGTAACCTTCACTGTAAGAGTGAATCCTTGCATAATTCCCTCTTGATTAACGAGTTGGCAGCTTTGACCCTCCAAGCCCCTGTCTTGCTGAGCGTTAGTCAGCCTGTTTGGTTTTCACGTTGCTCATTTCCCTCGTTTCAAGCCACTGTTCTTCTGCCTAGAGAGTGAGATGGCCAGCCCTGTGGGTTACCCGCCAGCTGCGTGTCCCTTGGTGGCAGGCAGTAAATCCACGTCCTGCGTTAGATGTCCTGCGAGCTGCTCTCTTGCAGAGTCTCACTGAGGCCACCTCTGCAGGCAGCGGCTCCAGGCCTGTGCGATTTTGCAGGGGCACCACATCCTGCTGCCACTGCACGGACCGCTCACGGGTTGATGCACCAGCAACCACCACCTTTCCTCCAAAGTCTCTTTATGCACTGTTACAGAGTATGACCATCCTAGGATGGACCATCCTAGTATGGAAATTTCTACCAACGCAATGGTGCTGGCATTCCATTCATTTTGGTGACACTTTGCTATTTATTTAAGAAAAGAAAAAAAGAAACTGTTAGATACATGTAACGAGGTTTTTAATATAGTCTGATAACTAAACAAATCAAGTTTCATTTTTTCTGTTTTTTATTAAAGGATGTCAGAGGACATCTTTAAATAACTGGCAGCACATATCAATGGTTTGGAATTACTGAAATGTGAAAATGGGTGAGGGAGGGGGCTCTAAAAATTAAGGTTCATTAGCGGGTTATTAGATCTTCAATGTGATGCTGATTTGTCTATTCACAGTACTGAAACAGCTGCCTCATTGAAAATGCTTGTTTTCAATTAGCAGCAAGAAGTCCTCTTACAAAATAAACAAATGCTTGCTCTTACTGCCCACAATTTGGTTGTTAGTCTGCATAGAAGTCGGAAAGCTAAAACCCAGGGAAATAAATATTTTTAACAGATCTTGAAACCGTCAGAAGTGATGAGATTTGTGTTGTCTAAAAAGATGCCAGTTCCCATGGGTTTGAGAGTACATGGGTGATGTGATTCTTCAGAGACTGCTGCACAAATCCTCCCTGTGCATCCGGGTGGAGCTGCACTTTCTGGGTCCTCTGCAGTGTCCCTGGGGATGTGTCTACACTCTCTGTTCAGACCAAAGGTATTCCAACATCCAGACCTGCCCTGCTGGCCTCCATCTATGCATATGGGCTTATGCTCCAGTGCAGGCTGGAGCTGGCGGGGGGATGCAGCTCCTTTCCCTGCTGCTTGGCAAGCAGGCACCCCAAGCTGGCCTGGCTAGGAGCATCAGCAGCCCCAAAAGTGTCCCCCCAGTGCTGGCAGGGCTCACACTGCCTGCAGCCTCTGCACAGGCTGGGTGTGGAGGGTGAGGACCTTTGCCACTGATGCTTTCCAACATGTGGCTCCCAAAGCCAGCAGGTTATGCTCTGCTAATGGTTTTGCTTGTTCAGCATGTACCTTCCAGGTCAATGACATTGAAGATACCTCTGTGCTCCTCCCAAATCCTCAACTGGCTGGTCACCCTCCCACCAAGCCTGCTTTTGTTGTTCTTGGAGTCAAAAATCACTCTGAGACCCTGAATGTAAATGTCTCTGCAGTTATAATGTGGTCATGGAGTAAGAGGTCATGAATATTCAAAGTGATGGCTGATGAAAAATGTATGCAGGAATAAGCTAGCTGTAGATTTTTAGAGAGTAACTGAGATTAGTCCGGTTTGCAATTGAGGTTTATAAACATGTGTTTTTAAAATGTTCTTTTGAAAAACTTATCAACAAACAAATGAGCAATATCTCCAGGAAAGTGGAGGGAGTGGGGGGAACCAAGAAGGACTGGATTACGGTCAGCTCATCTCTGGAGGTTAGTAATTTTGACATTTAAATTTATCTTATTTTTTATTGGAAAGTGTTGACTCCATTTCACGCGATCAGCGGTGCTGTATTTACTAACAAGAGGCAGAGCTGCAGTGAGCAGTAGCTGCCAACTCTGTACTTCAGCAAGTTGGTTAAGCAGCTGCCAGGAGAACTCCTGCAGATGTGCAGAGATTGCAGATGGCACCAACTCCCCTTCCCACAGTAAGACACAGGCAGAGGAACTTGGTCCTCACCTTTTCTTTGGGTAACGCAAATGCTGGATTTCTGCAATAACCATCAACCCAGGGTTTAGTTCTTCCCCTGTTGCCTCCTTAACGTACCAAACAGCTGCATAATGTAAGTATGGATCCTGGCATGCTTGGATGAACCTTAAAACTGAGTCCAATGGAAGACTGAGCTGATTTACTCCGTGATGGAGAAAGCGAAGTCCTGCTTTGTCACTGGGTTGATCTCTCTTTCCAGAAGCAGTACTGGTAAACAGGTGCTGCTAATTTATTCTGTCTCCAGGTAGTTACTGGCCAGGCAGTCTGGCCCAATGAATGTTTTTCCTCTCCGTTGCCACATGTCTATAGAAGGAAGCTGATCATCTCAGTGCTTGACTGGCACAAGCATGTCGGGTTGAGGCATGTTTTATGATTGGTTTATGATGCCTGCTAGAATGCATAACGAAAACCAGTGGGGAAAACTTAGTAAACTCTGAAAACATGAAAGCTGAGCCACTCATTCAATTATTTTCCTTTATGCTGAACAGGCACTGATTTCAATTTGAAGAGAAACATTTTGTTCATGAGCATAATTTTGTGCAGCAACCTTTAAATTGATTTCTATACTAATTACAAGGTTTCTACTGCCACCCAAATGAATTGTCAAGTGAATTTTTCTTTAATGTTTCCGCTGCATGACTTGGGGGGCAAGGGTTGGATTTTGGGGGGTGAGAAGAGCATTTTTATTGACCGATGGTCAGTTTTTCAGAGAAATAAAAACATTTATTTCCATCTGTCATTTCTTCACTGCGGAATTCTATATTATGAATTATTTCTATGGACAACTGGTATTTGTATGTTGGCATTCAAGCTGCCTGAGGTTTATTTACAGTGGAAATGAAACCAAGACATCCTTAGGGCCTGTAGACCAGTTACTTTTTCTCAGACTTCAGTTTGAGTGGTTTATTATTTCTTGAGGGTCTGGAGGGATCGCCACCACCAAAAATCAATATGTTGCATCAGGTCCCTGTGTTGGCTTTGGCTGCTACCCCATTGATCTGGTTTTTGAAGACCCCAAAACTGACTTAGCCTATGGGATTATCACTTTGAGACTGAAATCATTAAAATCATATCCCTAACTGCTCTTAAAAGGAAAAAATGCAGGCACATAGTACACAAGTTCGTCCTCTTGTAAGCTGAGCTGGCTCTGCTACTGGTAACCAGGATGTTTGCATCGATGCTAGGGGGAAACTCTAGTGCTAGTCTGCTGAAGCATCTTCTATTTGCACAAGTAAGACCTCCAGAAATGGAGATGTCCTCTGACAGATAGAGAAAAGCCCACTTCTCCTTGAACCTGTGATTTTTTTTTTTTTTTTCACATTTTTTGACTGGGGACCTAATAGGAGTCCTGTGCCCCTAAAATAATGAGGAGTGTCATATTTTTCAGGTGATGTCGGAGATTATGGGCGAGATCCCATCTTCTGCCCTCCACACTCACAGTGAACTTGCCTCACACTCCAGTCAGAAGCAGAAGGCCTGCAGTGTGGTCATGGGCTGTCAGTGTCATTGCATCCACAGCAATAGTATGTCATCTCTGTTGCTTCTAAAAATACAGTATTTTTCCACTGCAGGTCAGAGGAAGCATGGGTTGGCCACGCTCTTCTCTCTCAGCCTCATTAAAGCCCTATATACATGAGTTCTCCTCTCTGGAGAGGTTGTCACTCGTATGATCAGTCCGGATTGGTGCTTCTGGGGGAGCATGGGGTGCTGGTGCCCTAGCCAAGGCATTGAGCCCTGTCCTGTGGTCCTCAGAGCACAGCTCTGGCTTGATGGTCTGAGGAGAGATGGAGAGAGGGAGATTTGTCTCTGTGCTCTGGAGTTTGGACTGATAAATGATCTCATCTACAACCCTAAATGGTCTTGTGGCTTCTGTTATGTAGCTTGTCAGTGTTGTTATTAATTTTCCTGAGGAAAATGCGAAGCATGGGATGGCTGGCCTTGCCTCCTTACCATTAGGATGCAGTCTAAAAGACAGGGTGACATTGACTTAAAACAAAAACTGCATGTGCTGAGGTCCCCTAAGCTCATGTACTGCATTCATTCTGACTTCAGGTCAAACCAGAGGGCTTAGCGAGGCTCACCAGTGGATGTTTGATACTTCATTTGATTAACCGCCAAGAAATTGCAAAAACAAAAGGCAAAACAAGCAGAGCATGGATGCTTGTTCTGAAGATCTGGAGCCATGATTTCACTAATCCCTGCTGCTTCTGAATAAATATTTCAGTTCTGGGCGGCTTACATTAAAACCAAAAGCAGCTGTGCATTTCTTTCCTTAGCTTTCTGCAGTTCAGGAGGCTTGTTTTTCTTCTGCTGGGGGCTGTGCCTGGGCAGCTCAAGAGTAATAACTTTGGCCCTAATACAGTGCTTGGTCTCTTCAAAGTTTTGTACAGACCTTCAATTAAGCATCTTTCTACTTCTAAGGGAAGAAGGCAGCAATAAACTCACCTTGCAGCTGGGGAAGCTAAAGAGGTTCGACTGTCACCCACCCGGGTGTCAAACTGCACATCTGGAGTCCCACTTAGCTGCCCTCTTCCACAAGCCCTCTTGCAGTACAGAAAGAGGTGGAAATCTCTGAGACACTGTGACACATTTCTTTTTTTAAGCTGAAGCTATTCAAGCATATAGAAGTCATTGCTGGAATGTCTGAATGAGCTTAAAATGTAGCACTACAACCATGTTAGGCTTGACGCACCTTCTGATCTCTTTTTCTAATTCTGTCCAAAGTGAGAGAAAAATAAATTAAATTAAATTAAATTTCCTTTACCTTACATGTCTCAAGTGCAGTCTACTGATGATCTACTTCATTTCCTTCCTCTAGCTCAGCTTTTCAGTAGGGGCTATCATTTTCTGTTTATGTTTACGTTCCTTAACACAACGGGAGGAGGGGAAAGCTTCAGTGCAGTTTGTGAAAGAGCTTTGTTCATATAGTGGTCACAACAAAATCCTGCTGCATGCCAGGATGGCAGGAATGTTTTTCAGGTGTGGTTGTTGAGATGGGGCAAGGCATGGCTGGCTCCCAGCTTCAAATGCTCCACAATAAAAATGACAACAGTGGTAAAGTAGGGCTCAAACCCTCACGGATTATCTTCCTCCTTAAGCATCTGCTCATCTTTCTCACAGTTGTAGCCTTTAGATGAGTAGTTTAAAAGCTGTGCTATCATCTCTGCTGTAACCAGTGCAGCTATTCCAGAAGAAAGCTGCTTGGCTCAGGGACAGCTGTTCTGCAGAAAAATTCTCTTCTGATGCATTATTGATAGATGTAAGTTAAAGCCATAAAGCTCGCAGCTTTATCGGGCAATATCTACTAAATCCTGGAAGCATGTAAGATAACCTAAATGTAATCTACTGCATACCAGCTTCTTCAGTGATGGATAGCACAACAAAAGCAGACTAATGAAAAATTAATGAAAACAGTTACTTCCATAAGAAAAATGATCTGTTTTCTCCCACCTTTGTATTGATTTTAACTGGCCCTGTAATTGGAAGTGTATAATTTTTTCCTAAGGTAAAGAGGATTGAGGGAGAGGGAGAGCGAGTGTATAATTCTATTCATGTTTGTGACATACTTTCAGGCTACAAAAACAAAGCATTTTCCTTAGGATGTTGAAGACGCCTGTGAATGCCGACTTCAAGCACATTTTCTCAGCTCAGGCAAACTGCCATGCTGGTTTGCCTGAAACCAGATATTGCATGAGCAGAGTACTTGGCATACTTTGAAGGCTAGCAAGGAAGTACAAAGAAACAATGTTTAAGGAAAACCAAATACAGTGCATGTAACTCAGTGGGTTTAACATGTTTCATGCATTTAAGTTCATTCCTGATTGATCTGCTCCTTGGTGAAAGGGAAAAATCCTCCATTGCTCTTTGGAGCGGGAAGGAATGCCAAGCTCTGAGGAAGGACCTTCTCTGTAAGACCAAACCAATTGTACCATGATGTTCATGTGCCAGCTTGACAGAGAGTTCACGGCCACATACAGTCTCAGCCTCTTCTCACTAACATATTTAAACACAACTGTCTTTTCCTCTAAATTTAATAGAGCATTTCTGTCTTTTTCACCATCCCACAGCAGAATTCAGTGAGATCGGCAGCTGCAGTAAACTCAATTTTAAATTATTCTTAAGTATTTACCTGCTTAATGTTACTATATCCACTGAGCCCGAAGGGCAATGCTGAGATAATAAATCAATCAGAACAGCATATAGTTTGTTTTGCTAGGGTAAAAAAGTGCACATTTTTAAAGTGTTTAGGAAATGCCGCTTTCCTGCTCCCTGTTGTATGTGCTATGGGTCCTTTTCTAATCTCTTCCAACAAAGACATGAAATGGGGCTGTAGCGTGATGAGGACCAGGATGTTCCTACACATTAGTAGTAAAGGTTACTCTTTATATTTGGGGATTTTTTTTTTTTTTAGCTAATATGCCTTCGTTTAAAAAGTACATCTTTTTTTTCAACTGGAGAGATTTAGCCACATCGCTGGTTGTTGCTTTTGTTCCTTGCTTTTCTTATTGGCCTGATAACAGCTGCAATACAAGATGAACCACCCCTTTTGGTGCATGTCTTTAAAAATTAGGGCATTTACTAGTCCTCACTGTTTGAATTTGCTTTGTTTTTGTCTCAGCAGCCTGCTCTGGTCCAGCCTCAGCTGGTGCTCCACACAGCAGATGTGGTGACTGCTTGGCATCGATGACCACAGAGCCTTTGTGATGATGTCCTCCCCAGCTCATGGGGCCTTGCTGCCCCACTGCAAGAGCAGCACCACTGATGAGAAACCACCCAAAAAATGTCACAGCTGTAACCATACAGCAGTGAGAGGGGGTGCAGCCCAGGGCAGTGCCTGTACTCACTGTTGGGGCTGGGAGAGGTGCTGCTGGCAGTGAGGGGTCCTGTGTGCCCAGCTCCCTGTTCCAGCATCAGGCAAATCCTCTGGGTCCCCTGGAGATTGAAAGCCATCTGGACACAGTCCTGGGCAACCGGCTCAAGGTGGCCCTGCTTGTGCCGGGTGGGAGTGAACAAGATGATCTCTAGAGGCCTCTCCCAACCTCAACCATTCCGTTTTCTGTCATTTCCAAGAGGACTGGACTGACTGAGATGTGAAAGGTTCCTCAGGGAGCACGAAATGTGGCCCCACCTCTTTACTTGGTGCCATTGTCATATTATCTGGAGTTTTAATTCTATCCTCTCTTTCTTTTCAATCAAGAGAGATTTTTGACTTTTTTTTCAGTAGGGAGCAGAATGGGGATTCTGTCTTAATGGGAATTGAAAGCCATTGGGTGCAAGTGCCAGGCTTAATGTAATAAACTATATTTAAAGCGCTACTCACAGAAATTTTGTGAACAGTGAAGCTGCATCTCATAATTACATGTTACTGTTGCTGAAGAACAAAGAAAGAAGAGCTTCCAGAAAGGGAGATGCAGAGCTCCTTCACATCTTCCTTGTGGGGTCCTGATTTGGAGAGGCATTTCAGGAGGCCCTTAGCTTTTGGTACAGTAGAACTTTGGTCTTCATTTCATGGGACACTCGCAGTACCAAGATTGAGTTTGTATTTCCATACCTCACCAAGTTAAGACACAGAGTGGCAAGAACACACCAGAGAAAGCTCCCCCAAGTTCTTTCTCCCTAGTTTTTATTTTTGTTTGTTTTACTTATTGTAGGGCTAAATATTGTTTTTTCATCTCTGAAAAACTGAAGACATAGCATCTTCTTCTGCCATGTTCTCAATATGCTTAAAATGAAAAAAGCAGTCCATGACCACATTTTTCCCCTACAAAAATGTGAGCAATTAGCACAGCAGGTTCTCAGTTCAATATGTATAATTTATTGTAAAATGTATATAATTGGTTTGGCAGACAGCAAAAGCACCAACGCAAGCATAAACCTTTTTATGAATCCATATGTAATACTGGATGTTGATGGATTATTACTACAGCAAGATGTCATGTTAAATAACTGATGCAGATGTACAGTAGCAAATTAGCGGTTTTGCCATTTTCATTAAAAAAAGGAAACAAACAGAAAAAAAAAATCACATCTTCATTATTTATTGAAGTTGGGGATTTTTTATACACTCACTGCTGGAGCATCTGGGTGTATTAAACAGCTGAATTCAATATCACATTAAGCTAAATTGCCCACAATGGGCAGCTGCCTCATTTCACTCTTCCTAAAAGTCCAAAATGTCTTTTCTGAACCTGAGGCATTTGTCTTCTTGCCGAAGTGGTATGCTGGTTAGTATTTCACCAAAGGGAGGGAAAAGCAGCAGGGGAACATGTCCTTCTGCTGCTGAGACCCTGGCCAAAACATTCTCAGTGCAGGAGAGAGGACAGGGATAGGAGGAGAGGTCAAAACAGTCCTCCCAGCTTTGTTTGCGTGGACCTGGTTTAGAACCTGGTAGGCAGGGACCGTCATGTGCTGTCACTGTGGGGCTGGAAGAGCCACCCTCCTGGGCAAGCTCAGAAGCCTCCTAAGTCCTCTGGCTCCCAAATATCTATGTGACATGTAGGGGTGTAGAACAGCACAGGCTGCAGCCCTTTGGCTTTCTGCTCAGGTCATGAGTAGCCCCCCAGTGCTGGATTGTGGGCTGGGAGCAGCAGGGTGCTGCAAAGAGGGGTGTGTGGGGGCTGTGTGTGTCTGGGCAAGGGGATGCTCTAGAGGAGCCACCTGGGTTTGCCTTGCTCATCACTTGCAGCACATCCCTGACCTGGGCTTCTTCTCAGTCCTGCAGGAAACCCTGAAGCCCCTCAGGAAAAAAACAGGAGTTCCTGCAGCACCTATCCAGGCTTGGTCTCTGGGGCACGTCCAGCAAGGTGGCCAAGACAAGGGGACCCCTCTCCATTCCTTCCCTGCTCCATTTTCCCCTATGTCTTTTTCCATAGAGACCACAAAGAGCTCAGACATTTTCCAGCCTCTCTGGAAGTGTCCATACTCCTCTGGGTGTCTCTTCCTGTCATCTGTGAGGCTCAGACCCAGATGTCAAAGCCCTTATATCCATGCCTACACCCAGAACTACCTGTGTTTCACACCAACCTTCCTACACTTGTGTCCTCCTTCTACATCTTCTTTGGCCGCTCTCTCATCCCCAAGTGGATTTTCCCATTCATTTCCCACCTTTTATATCTTCCTCCTCCCTTAACCCATTTTTCATCATCTCTTTCCAGTTGACTGTTTTCTTTCTTCTCCTATAATCCTGTACATTTGGATAATTTTCATTTAGACTGTTTAACATAACCACTGGATTTGTGTTTTAGCCTTGTTTAGCAGGTTGGAGGCTGCTTTTTCTATCTTATGTTCTGCATTTTCTTCTCCCTCTTAATATGTCAGCATTAACAAACTTGGGATCCAGCTTCACTTCAGTGGGAAGTTTCACCAGTGATTTCCATAGGAGAAGAGGGAGAACATTCAAAATCTGAGAAGCTAAACCCAAGTGTCTGGGTTTGTCTACTGTCAGATTTCCCAAGTTTGTCCATGCTTCCAGCATCTCCCAGGTCCAAAGGGACCTATAAGTGGAAAAAACAATGTTTCTGAAAAGCAGGTCACATTTCCTTAAGTTACAGATGATGGAGGCAGCATCCTACCTGGTTTGAGCCAATGTGTCAGAGCAGGGATGTTATCCCCAACATGTCCCTGCTAGGCCTGGTGCCCTGTCCTGCCACATTTGTATGTATCAGTAGGATATTTGAAAGGAAGGAAGGAGAAAACCTTTTTTTGCCTTCCAACTTCTTTCTGGGGCAGCTTGAAGAGGCTCATACGTTTCAAACAAGACAGAAATCTCTGTCCCATCCCCCAGTTTACCCAGTCACACATTACCTGGCTGTGGTGCTGCCCCACAGCAGTGTTGTGAGCATGCGTATCCTGCAGACATGCTGTGGCCATCCCTAACCAAGAGCTGCAATGGGTGAAGTCACTCATCCACACAGATAATCTAACAAAACCACCAGTAACATACGTTCAGTGACATGCTAGAAAATGTAGTTTTGCTGGCAGGATTTATTCCATGACCCTGCTCTCTTCAGTGAGCAAAGCGGGGAGAGATGTGAGGGACGCCCGCAGGAAGCCTGCCCAACCTCTCCATAGCCTGGGATGGCTGCGCTGGCAAAGCACTGCAAATGCAGCCCTAGGAATAGGCAGCCCTGGTTGTTTTCAGCCTTGGCGTGTAGAAAGATTCCCACATTGTACTCTGATCGCATTCAGGTGGGTTTTATTCTGCAGTTGCAAAACACCTCAGAAAAAGAATCCAATCTGATCTCAGGAGTGAAAGAAAAATGGAGGGGCAGCTGGTTTTGAGTGAGGCTCCTTTATCAAACAGTGTCTGTTCCAACCCCTTCTCTTCGGGAACAGTCCCACTAGAAAAAGCCCCCCTTTCCAGCTTATCCTTTCTGCAGCTGTCACTGAGCTGTTCATTGCTCCTGAAGTTACCAGCACCTGTGTCTCCCGATGCGATCTAGAGGCCTCCACTGTTTATTTCAATGTAAATATTTTTTTTGTTGAGAAACAAAAGGGGCTAGAAAAAGGGAGGTTATGGGAATATTCAGGATGAGATAAGGAATCTGAGGCAGAAAAGAACACACCAATTACCTCAGCTCACACGCTCATCTGCCAGATGAAACCAGTTTTACCGGCTGTTGCCCAAAGGCAAAACACCACAGGGCTTCTGATGTCATGTTGGCCTTTGGTTATGAGCCTGGGTAAATGGGTACCTGGCAGAGAGAGAAAAAGGGCTGTGCTGCTTAATGCCAGCTTCATCTATTTATGTTCCTCTAGCATCAATTAAAAATATCTCTGTCTCATTCTGCCTGCCTGCCTGCCTGCCTGCCACTGTGGTATTTGTTTTCTTTCCATAGCACTGCAGATTGCCTTGCCTTACAGTTTACAACAGTGAGAGCTGGCACTTGCCTCTGGCAGGGCAGAGGATGAGAAACCATTTCACTTTTCCTCCACTCTGTCTTCGTGTGGAGCCGCAAAGGTGTTTGATGTGCTGGTTGTTGTGAAGGGGTGATGTACAAGGCCAGGGCTGTTGTTAATTTGCAGTGCTTCAATAGCATTAGCTTTTTCCTTAGGATTTAAATTGAATTGGTGGCATTGCTGGGACAATATAGTGCTGTAGATCTGAAGTGTGTTCTGTGTACTCATCTGTCTTTTTTTCTTTATTATATTAACCTTCTTTTTCTTCCTCTTTTTTTTTGCCTTTTTTGTATCACCAAGGCCCAGTGAAGCAGATTTTATGTTGCAATAATTCTGCATGTTTTGGTTATAAATATCCCAAAGCAAAGTTAAGGGTTTTTCCATATAAATATCAAAGCAAGTGTCTGCTTCAGCCCAAATTGAAAGGGACGTTTTACACATAAAAGTTCATCAGTGGGTGGTAAACAGCTTCCGTCCTAATACATATTGCAGATATTCTGCTGCAGCACAGACACACCACAGCTTTGGTGAAACTGGTAGCATCTGACCGAGACACAACAGTTCCCTGTGCTAGTTGCTATCCCTGGAACTTAACCAGGGTCTAAGCATCCAAGAAATCCCAGGAAAATCAAGTCTTTTGCCCATAATATAAATTGCAATATAAAAGATGCTTCCAGTCTCCAGTTTCTCCTTGCATGCCTAGCTGTCTCTTTGAGAGCAAATAATGCCACAAAGTAATTTAAAAACAGAGGAGGTAAAAATCAGTAACTTCAGCAATAGCAGCACAGACAGTTTCCTCCATCACAATCTCCTGTCTAGATTTTCCAAGCAGACTTGCAATTTCAGTGGTTGCCTTGGCAGGTGCCCAGCATGATACACCTGAAAGCAGCCAGGCTGTCTGACAGCAAACGCGCAATGATTTTGAAAAATCAGGGTTCTTCAAGAGCTCTCAAGTTGAAAATCAAAAACTACTAAATATTTCTCATTTTTCTTCTTCCTCAGAGTTGCACACCCTCAGAACAGCAAATGCTTTGTGATCTGAAGCCAACACAAGAGCATTGGTGTATCACTGGCTTGCAACAACATCTATTTGAAGGGATGTTTTAAAGCAGTCTGCAGTGCTGGAAGGCGGCTTTTTCCGTACTGCTTCTAGCCAGGATGTGCTGATCTGAGCACTCGGCAGCATAATTTATTGATTAGGACTTCATACCATTTTTTTCCCCCATTGACACAGGATTAAAATTAAACATCCCTAACTGCACAAGATGAAAGTATAGCTTAGCTCATTCAGGTACGTCCACATTAGATCCGTGTGTAAGCGATTACTCCCCGCTAGCTGGATCTTGCTTTCGTGTACAGGCAAAACTCCCCCGAGACGACTCACCTGAGTCGGACGTTCAGCTGAACCCTGACTGTGCCCAGAGGTGGCAGTGACTGGAACAGACCAGGGCAAACTTATAGCTGCCATTGATATTAAGGGGGCTGTCATTAGGGCTGAGATCCTTGGGAATGCATTGATTCCTCAGCCCCATCATTTCACCTGCCAAGCACAGTGCTGCACAAACTTGCAGTGAAGCTCAGTAAGTCACCTCTTCAGGAGCTGCTGGAGAGGAGATGTGTTCCCAAGTCATGCAGCTGCCTGGCTGCTAAGTGCTGGAGGCACAAGACAGCCACCATCACCACGGCCTGTGGTCACTTGGGCTAACTCCACTTCACTTTAAGACTTTGCCCATACCAGTTACCAAGTCTGAGGCTAAGAGAAATGGTGGTACCTTGCAGTGATCTCATCTCTTGATGCCGCTTCTCCCAGCGACAGCTCAGGCAGACAGAAAATGTCTGGCTGAGTGTCCTGCTGCCAGTGCACAGCAACACCTCACAGGGTGGCATTGTGGGAAGCCAAAATGCTAAGAGCAGCCCTTGAGATCCATGGGACCCAAGAGAGGGAAAGGAAAAGCACCCTCCACCAAAGGTCCATTGTCAGGGAGGCAGTGCTGGCTGCTTTGGGTACTGGGAAAAGATCAGGTGCATGCAAAAACCCAGCTGGCAGGGAAGACATCAGATGCAGAGGACAAGGTCTCTCTGCATCCAGCCACTGCCATGGGGACCCGGTTGACCCAGCCCTGAAAAACCCTGCTGGGCCAGACCCCACTCCTGCAAGCAGGCTGCATTCTGACTCTCCATCATTAAAGTTTCTCCTGCTCCACCAAGCAATTTTATCCCAGTGTCTGGGCTGACAGGCATGAGTTTGGGTTTCCAACAGGACTGATGGGGAAAAAGGACTCTAGAAGATGCCACCAGCTCTTCAAGGAAGGGGTTTGCCTGCACATCTTCTTCCCTTGGGGTCTCTGCTGCCCTTGCACCTGGGGGAAGAGCGGTGGGAAGTGGTCACCAACCTGGCCATGGGGTAAGGGGCCTGCTGGTCCTTTGCTGGTGGATGTGCTACAGAGAAGTCCGAGTCAGGCAGCCGGTTTGGTAGTTTGTGGCATACTAGGCGCATGCATGGTGCAGACTTGCTTGAGCTGAGTGGACTCTGTAAGGGCCTTGTCGGGGATGCAAAAGGTTTTTTCAGAAGAAAAGTGTTGCCTATGAGGGTCCCTAAGCTTTGCAAAGCATGGAAGTGAGCACAGTGCTCTGGAAGGAGTGGGATGGACTGTGGTGGGATAGACTACTATGCCAGCGCAGATACAGGCTTCCAGGGAAAACAGCCCTTAGTGTTATCTAAAAGCCGAATGTTTCCCTGGGAAGGATCATGAAGGAGAAATGAAATATACCTGGAATATCATGGCTAGAAATATCACTGAATGCACAACTTGTTGCCTTTTACCAGCCACTTTAAAACACAACCTCATCATGCAAGGTCTGCTTTGTCCTTCAGACTGCCGAGTGTTCCTCCTTTTGTGATAAGCAACACACGTATTACTTTGTCCACTGCTCCCTGTGCATACATTACGTGGTGACATATGATGTGGTGATGACACTGAAACCACCCGCTGATTGCCCAAGGTTTGAAAAGGTGGCCTGGAATGGAAACTATTGTCACAAAGACCTTCACACATGGGGGGGTTGGTTGGTTGGTGATTACAGACTATGAAGGGATGAGCGAGTAGGGCCTGGGCAGTTTTGCTGCAAACACTGTGGTCCAAAGTTATGCTGTAGATGTTGGGGTGTCCTCATTCATGGAGATTAAAGCACACGATAGGAGAAGCTGCCATGTTAGTAATGCTTGCAGAAGCATAACATACATGAAAGTACTTCCAGTGCTTCCGTCTCCCCAGAAGTAAACAGAAATTAAAATGTACTCTAAGTTTGCACACAGAGAATCATTAACTTTGTATAGTTAGGGACTAGAGAGAGGGAGGGAAGGGGGATTTTTGGTAGGATTTTTTTTCTTTTTTTCTATTTTGCCCTGGGCAAAATTTTCAACATTAACTAATTAATGTTTATAAAGCACTTTGCATATATAGTGCCTTTCATCAGGGGATCTCCAAGTATTAGATTATATTATCTTGAAGGCCCCAGGCCTGTGCATACTAGCCCTATAAAGTATTAGCCTTATAAACTTTAGTAATTCACTTTGGGTTNTTAGCAAGGCTAGCACTTTTTTCTGGGTTTTTTTTTTTTTTTTTTTTGGTTGGGTTTTTAATCTTCCCTCTTCTGAAAATGTGCCGAGCATTTTGGCTGTGTATGTAAAAAGGTGGTAAAAAGCGTGGTGTCAGCCAGAATGACCATATGAAAACTCAGGGCTCCATAATGAACTTCTCAAATCCTCTAATTGCCAGAACTGGGAAGCAGCAACTGTGCCAAACTAAAATTCAACTATTCAAGTAGGGGTCAGGAGGAGGCATCATCACTGGTGGGGGAAGCAGCTCTGACATTTACTCCGGTAATGATGGTGGGGATAGGAAAAAAAGGGGAAGAAAGGGAGACCTCTGATCTCTAGCAGCATCAGGAGACAAACCCCTTGCTACTGCTTGGGGGCGAGCTGGTGGCTCTTCTGTATTGCATTAAGTTTCTGTAACTGGTGGCTGGAAAGGCAAGGATGGGCATGAAAACGGCTACATTTAGCCCATCTGGAGTGTCTCCATTGCTGCCATCCTCCTGGGCAGAGGCAGGAGGTAGAGTACCCCAAAGCCACGCCAACAGTTGTGAATCTCCCACGTGCTAAATCTGAAAAGCCTGCTTGGGTGTGGGCTCAGTGGATGACTCAAACAATTACTTAACAATAGCTGCTTGCATGAGCTGGCAGGGATGAAGCCAAGTTCACAATGGAAAAAATGTGTGGGCATCTTGGCTTTAGCGAAACACATGGGGAGCAGACTTGCTGCTGCATGCAGGAACTACCAACAGAGAAAGCAAGGCCTTGGGGAGCAGAAACTTGACAGGGACAAGGCAAAGGATGTCTTTGCCCTTACTTGCACATCTTACAGGTGGAATTCCCCCAGCTGAATTTAGCTGGATAAGGGCTGCTACTCTGAGGGAAAGACTGAGCAGCAAATCCAGTCTTTTGAAGAGTCAGCGGAATTCAGAACTCCAGAATGGAGCCATCCCTTGCGAGGCCATCTTGTCCAGAGTAAAGTGCTCTTTCATGAGTGAAAGTTCACAGCCAGGATGAGAAATCCCTCCCCTTTCAAAGGAGAGGAGAGTTCAGCAGGGTGATGGCACATGTAGCTGCAATCAGACAGGTACTTCTTCACAGAAACAACCTGATAGCTCTTCAGAGCCTGTACACACTGAAGAACTTTATGGGGAGCTTGGAACAGGTAAAAGTGCTCACTTGCTGCTTGTGGACTGACATTCCAAATCTCAAAATATCCACTCTGCATGCAACTCCCAAGAAAGAGACAGCTGGGAGAAGTGTGCAAGGGGGTTGCGGGGAAGGGCTCTCCAGACAGGTTGTGGGCGGCATCTGGACATGGAAAAACGTATCAGGAAACCTAGCAAATAGGAATCGCTCACCAGGCTTGCAATATGGGTAAGAACTTGGTATGCTAAGCCTTGCACCCTGCAAGGTGAATTCCTGGTCCCGAGGAAGAGTGGGAACTCCATAGAGAACTGGAGGGTGCTCACTGTGTTGACCTAGAGCAGCATTCAGATGGAGATGCAACTGTAGCAGAGCTCTTGCTGGCAGGGAGCAGACAGAGACATCCTTGTCATGTCCACATGCTTTATCCCTGGAGCCAGAGCTGTAGGAGAGCAGGAGGCCCAAGTCTTGGGTTGGCAGATGTCCTAGGAAGCGTGGCTCATATAGGTTGCTCTGTTGTTGCAAACAAGAGAGGGTTGTGAGGGCCAGCTGTATATTGAGAGTGAGGAGAGAGTGAACTTTTCTCCTCTGGAGACACCACAGTGCAGACAGTTGGCCTGGGAGCCGCCAAAGGTCCCATCACCTTGCTCCAACCAACAGCGTGGGCTGATGTACTCTATGTGATTGCAGTGAGCACTGAGAGGCACTTCTGTTTTCTTGTCTGCCCTTCAGGCAGCTGTGGTTATAAAGAGACTGGGAGAAGGGGAATCAAAGCAAAAACTATGCTATGATACAGCTGGGTCTGTCCTCTGGGCTCCAATGGTGCTCTTCTCCTGGCATTGCCATGCGTGCTGGATGCATTTTGCTCTCCCAGCTTCTCCAGTGCTTTACACACCGTGTTTGACCCCTGCTGGCAAGTGTGTATTTATACTGGCAAATGAGTCCGTCTACCAGGTAAAGGGCCTCTAATGAGGCAAGCAGGCACAGTTAGGAAGGGTCGCTGCCATGAGCTGTCCACATACACGTTACTCGCACCTCTTCTTCGATGCAGATGCTTCACTTAAGGGTCAGGCTAATATGTCTGGTCCTTCAGGCCAGGATACTCCCACACATGATACGCAGCAGGAGGGAGTGCTTGGTGCTGTTGGTATTACCTCCAACCTAGGGCAAGCATGGATTAATCCACACTCGTCAACAGGGAGCAAGGCACCTTTTCCCTTTCACTGAACTCAGGAAGCAGACGTTGCTGCACCAGGCCCTGGGGAGCCCGGAGCCAGGCATGGAGACTCATAGGTAATCACAGATGCACTGTGAGTCATTCCTGCCCTGGAAACCGACCAGCTTCTGCTCATCAGCTACCATTGCAAGAGCTGCAGCTCCTGTTAGATGTGAGTGGTTTCGCTGCCTGCTGGTTGCTGTCCATCCAGTTGGAAGTCACCTGTACTTCTCTTCCACAGGTGGGTGGTACAAGTGCTTTGGAGCAAAATATGATGCTTGGCTTTGAAGGAGAAAGGCTGGGAGGTTTACCCATTGCACAGCCGCAGCTCCACCCATCACCAAAGCAGGTGCACTGCCAACTGCAGTCTTCAGCCTCAGCAGATCTGGGAGAACTGGCGCTCTTTGGTTGCTCTTCCCATTTGCATGCAATTCCCTCCAACTCCCGAATCCTCTCCCTGTGACAGGTAATTTGCCTACCCGACAGGAGCTCAGGAAGAGCCATGCAGCCTGGGATTTCCCCACATTTCACACCAATGAGTCCTGATTGGTGCCAGTTGAGATGTAAGAGCAACAAGGAGGCAAGACACAAGGATGAGAGTGGCTTCTGCTGAAACAGAAGAGATGTTGGTCCAGTACAGGGAAGCAACACCACCATGCTGGGTTTGGGTAGACTATCTCATGGTGCTGTGCAGCCAGTCATCTAGGGAGTCCTCTCCCATGGAGGTCATGCTGCTCCTTTGGTGGGGACAGCTGTAGCTGAGCAGTTGCAGCATGACCAAAAGAGCTTGCAAGGACCTCAGCTGGCGGTAGCTGAGGGACTCCAGAGGGAGACAAGAAAGGACTTGCAGCAAAGCTGACTCTGCAAGGCCGAGTTGGGCAACTGCAGTTTAGATCAGTTATAGATCTAGAGGCCCTCAAGTGAGGCAGGAGACAGAGGAAGCTTCCCTCTCCTGCCAGCACATCCATATTTGGAGCTGTGGGTGAAGGCTGCTCCCTGCCTGGGGGCTCAGGCGCCAACAAATTGGGCCACTTAGTCTAGTACAGAGAAAGTTCGCCAAAGCACTCTTCTCAGGTTTTGGGGGGTTTTGGGTAACTTTGGGGGAGGAGGTATTAATTTGCACCCCCAGATAAAAAAGTTTCAGCTCTGTCTTAAAGCAAGCTCCTGCATAGTGCGGAAAACAATTCATATCCCTCCATAACAGGTGGTGTGGGCAACTCTCCCTACCTTGGGCAGTGCTGAGCTGGTTTTATGGCCCTGGCTAGGTACATCTTTGGACTATTCAAAGCTGCGTCTCTGTCTTATTAAAGTCTGAGGACTAAATAGGGACGCCTCTTCCTCATCACCTATCCACAGGGAGGACAATAACCCTGGTGCAAGCAGCTGTTGTTCCCCACTGTGGCAAGATGGGCACTGGGGCTCAGCCGCCCTTCCAGGCAGCTCATCAGAGATACGAGGGAGCAGCAGCGATGCCCCACAGTGGGGGAGAGCACTGCAACAAGGCAGGCTTAGGGGATTTGGAGGGCACGATGACCATCTCGGGCTCCAGCACAGGGAGGATGGATTTATAAGCATGTGTAAGCCTCAACTCCAGCCCACCAACACTCTCTCCCCAAGGAAGGGCATACAGCTTCCCCCAGAGCATTGAAAACACGGAGGGAAATACCCTTCAGAAACTGCCCAGATTTCATACTTGGAATTCAGACCACCAGTCTTGTGATTCCTGGAGATCTGATTCATGCGTTTTGAACGTGTGGGTTTGGCAATCCTGTGCTTACACTTACAGCCATTTCCCAACCCCTTATTTTTCCCAGAGGTGTTCTTACTTTTCCCTTTTTTACTCTTGTACACATGAAATAAACTGCTTGGGGGTTAGGGGGGTTGTTACTGATAGCAAAACTCATCTATTAAATTCACAATGAGTTGCTCACTAAATAACACAAAAAAAAAATCCCCCACAGTTTTATAGTCTAAACCAACCACAGCAGGTTGGAGCGACTCCTCACAGCTTTTGCTTTGCCTTGGGGCAGGATATACTGGGCAAGGGTTTTTCTCCCCAAGGAGCAGCAGGAAAATGCTGTCCCACCACTGCAGCCACGCTGGGGGTGGCAGACAAGCCCTGTACCATCCTGGTGGAAGTGACCTGTCTGTCCCCACATGTTTTTGTGGGCAAGGTGAGCTCCTGACACATCCCAGCTGCTCTAGGGAGGTCTGGGTACATGCAGGCATGTAAGCCCCTAGGAGAGCATCTAAGGGCTTTTCCTGGGGTCATGAAAATAGGATGGTTTTGATCTGGGAGATTCAATGTGAGAGTTTTGGACCCACATTAATTTGGACCAGCAAAAATCCCATTTTTTCCTCCCATATATTTTTTTTGAGCAGTCATAGAAAGGACTGTGTCTTTATCACTGTAGCCATCAACCAGGGGCATACGTAATACCTCAGCTCAAAGAAACAGTATTAATTATCCAAACCCTGTGCTAAGCTCCATTTGTATGCCCTCAGACAGCCTGCTGCTGGCACAATGGAAGGCAAAACCACGAACCCATGGGAGTGGAGACTGTTTTCCATTTTCTCTGAAAGCTCCCTGCCCATTTGAAGATAGAGCAGAATCAGAAAGCAAAAGGGTGAGGGAGAGGGTTTGCGAAGTGCCACCCCCAAAGTGGCCTCACACACTTGGAGGTGTTAAAAGGTGTGACCTTTCAGTCGGTTTAGGATTCACAGCTACTTTCAGGAAAAGGCTTTGTTGTGGGAAATCTTAGGAAGGTATAATATAGTGCTGTCCTTGGTCTACATTGCCTCAAGCAGTGGGCCACGGACATCCACAGAGGATGGCACATTGGGAAAGGGAACTACCAAAAACTAGATGGAGGGAAATCCCCAATGCAGAGTTTCAGCTGCTGAGAAGTGAGTGTTTCCTTCTCGTGGCAATCTCCGTGATGCCGCAGAAGCCTAACACCAGCAAGTTTTTTATTGGCATCACAGCAAAGCCCAACTTGAACAAGACATCTGAAACAGCTTAATAGCCTAAAAGCACTGCAGCTGCCTGGGACAGCCTGCCTTCTTTCTGCAGGAGGTGAATACAGGAATCTAGGGAAGGAAAACTGCTCCACCCCAGCCGTCCTTCCCTGGGGAAAAGGGAACCTGCCTCTCTGATACCTTGGGAAGGCAGAAATGACAGCAGAGACTTTTGCAGCCAGCACTCCTCAAGGCTCTCGAGAAGTTACATTCAAGGTTTGGAAGCTTTCGAGATTGCAAATACAACAGGACTGACTTTGCCTACTCATTAACAAAAATAATGGGAGAGAAAGTCACTGAGCCCTATTTTAGCCCTGTTCAAATTGATTTAATGTCTCAACATGCCCACAGGGACCCCCAAGTGCACACAATTCCTGCCTGGACAACAGGTTTGCGATAAATCTTGGTGAGCTGTCAGCTCGGACAAGGGGCAGCTGAGCAGTTGCTTGTGCAGGAGGAGTCTCCTATGGAAGACAAGCAAAGCAGCGAACCTGAAGAAGGCTGAGAAGCAAGGGCAGTCATCCAAGGGAAACAAATTATTTGAGGGATGGCGAGGAGAATCAGAGCAGCCATGGGAGCTGAAGAGGAAGGCAGGCTTTTGGGCAGAGCAGAGGTACCCAACAGCTGGGAAAGACGAAGGTGGAAGCACCTGGTCTGGGTGTTGCTGATGTATGAGCATTTCACTCGGGTTTTGCCTGAGCACAGAAGTTAAAGCCAGCCTGCACGATGATACCTGGATGAAGCAGACCTCCCAGTTCCCTCCCAGTTCAGAATTCATAGAATGAGCATAATGGAGTAGAGGGGTTGAATCACTTTCCTTAATCTTCTGACCACGCTGCTTTTGATGCGGCCCAGGACACAGTTGGTTTTCCAGGCTGCAAGTACATGTTGCCTGCCCATGTCCAGCCTCTCATCCACCAGCACTCCCAAGTCCTTCTCGGCAGGGCTGCTCTAGTGACTTCTTCTCCCAGTCTGTACTCATGTCTGGGGTTGCCCCAACCCGGGTGCAGCGCTTGCACTTGGTCTTGTTAAACTTCATGAGATTTCCCCGTGCCCACTTCTTGAGCTTGTCCAGGTCCCTCTGGCTGGCATCCCATCCCTCAGGTGTGTCAACAGGACCACTCAGCTTGGTGTCATCTGCAAACTTGCTGAAGGTGCACTCAATCCTTCTGTCTATGTCATTAATGAAGATATTAAATAACACCGGTCCCACTACAGACCCCTGAGGGACACTACTTGTCACTGATGTTCTTCAGGGTTCTGAGCCATTGACCGCTATCCTCCAGATATGACCATCCAATCAATTTCTTATCCTTCTAACAGTCCATCCATCAATTCCACCTCTCTCTATTAGAAAGAATAATGTTATAGGATACCGTGTCAAAGGCTTTACACAAATCCAGTTAGACAGTATCTGTAGCCCTTCCCTTGTCCACAGATATAGTCACACCATCATAGAAGGCCACTGGGTTGGTCAGGCAGGACTTGCCCTTGGGGAAGCTGTGCTGGCTCTCCCGAATCACCTCGCTGTCCTTCATGTGCCTCAGCACAGCTTCTGGGAGGATATGTTCCATGATCTTCCCAGGCACAGAGCTGAGGCTGACAGGTCGGTAGTTCCCAGGGTCCTCCATTTTACCCTTTCTAAAGATGAGTACAATGTTTCCCTTTTTGCAGTCGCCTGGGACTTCACTTGAGTGGCATCAGTTTTCAAATATCATGGAGAGTGGCTTGACAACTACATCAGCCAATTCCCTCAGGACTCTGGGATGCATCTCATTGGGTCCCATACACTTATGTACACTCAGGTTCCTCAGGTGGTCGTTTACACAGTGGGAAACACTTTGCTCCCTATCCTGCTGTCTATCCTCTTGAGAGATGTGGAAGAGAGGTTGCCATTGAAGACTGAAGCCAAAAAATTGTTGAGTATCTCAGCCTTTTCCTCACCTCCTGTCACCACTATCCCAGCATTGGTTATTATTGGGGGTACACCTTCTCATACCTTCCAAACATAATTCCCAGGGCTTAAAACACTGAGAAAGGGCAGTGGCCAGGGAGACCAGCAAGGGAAGGCAGGCAGTGCTACAGCAGGTTTGTGCAAGGCATGAGCAGGGGAGCAAGATGCAAAACTAAGGCAGCTGTGGGGGTAAAGAAGAGGTGGAAAGCAAATTCAACACCACAGAAAACAGGTGGAGGGGACAAGAGTGGGAAAGAGGAGCTGGGCCACTGCATTTCGGTCAGCCGTGCCTGGGGATGTTTGTTCACAGAGCCAGGGAGTGTTTGTGCCGCATCCCGATGTGAGCAACTCGAGCCCCTTACGTATTGCTTACTGCCCACGATGCAGAGCGGCTTCTCAAGGAGACCTCCTCAATGAGGGACGTGCCTGAGAGGGCTGGTGCCATGTCAGATCAAGGAGCACCCAGAGAATCAGCCGCTGGGTTAGTGAGGGCTCAAAGCCCCCACATCGAGGTCTCCCAGCCGCCGTCCGGCCGAGAGCTGCCGGCCCCCAGCCCAGCGCTCCGAGGGGAAGGGCCTTCCCGCGGGCAGGGCCTTCCCCAGGGGCTGGGCGGGGCCGCGCTGGGCAGGCCCGGCGGCCCTGGGGCAGCAGGGCGGTGCTGGCTCCTCTGGGCGCAGAGCCAAGCGGGAGCTTTCTCAAGGCTGCCTCCGCCAGCGCCGCCTCTCCGCCCGTCCCGGGGCTGGGTCCCCGCGCCGGAGCTGCGGGCGGGTCAGCGCCAGCTCCCGCCACCATCGCCCCTGTGCCGCCCACCCTGCCCCAACCCTGGGCTGCTTCGACTTCTGCCGTGTGGCAGGTGCCACCCAAGGCGGGTGACAGCTAAGCAGGAATTTTAAATCTCTTCTTGATCCCTTCTTTAAATCATCCGTGTGTTTCTGGGGGAGGGGAAAAAGAATCACCAAAAGAGGCAGCACCCTAACCCTTCCACTCTGCGAGGGCTGGGTGGCACCTCCCCGGCTTTCTTCCCTGGGGGATGCTGCACCTGGGGTCAGCTCGGATTCCCCGCTCCCAGGCGTGGCTCAGGACTGCAGAAAGTTGAGCCTGTTAAGGAGAAAAAGCCTGAAAAGGCACACGTCTAGCTCAGGAGGTGGAGGAGCCTCACCCAGGGACAGGGAGGTCTGGAAGAGTCGGGTCCCTGCGAAGTTTTCATCCCCAGAAAATTTTTACTTGATCAGGACTACAGAGGAAAAAAAAAAAGAAAAAGAAAAAGAAAGAAAGAAAAATAAGGCTCCTGACTCACTCTCTTCCCAAGACTGCCCTAGCCCAGGGCATTTTCCCTGCCTTGGGAAGTGTTGCAAAATTGGAGCTTGCCCTGGAGGTATCTCTCACTAATTACTGGATATCCTGGTTTTGTGTAAGGACATAGGCAGAACCTTCCCACAGGTTCTTCTTTACCGCATGGGAAAAAAAAAAACTCGAAACGCTGATTTCTGTTTCAGCATCCCCAGCAGACTGCTGTGAAGGGCTGATTGCACACTTGAGGGGATCTTTTTCTGGAGCCATCCTCCCCAGCTCTGGGGCATCACTCACCAACGGTTTCTAAGAAGTGTGGAATTTCAAAGGCAGAAACAAGCTTACTTTTAATATTTGCCCTCTGTACCTGAAGTTTGGGTCACTTTCAATTTTTTTCCCCTGTAATAAAGAAGGCTAAAGCTTTCAAATTAGAAGCAAAGACTGAGAGCTGTGTGAGATGAGGCCTCTTTGAGTTCGCACCACCCACCAGCCGGTCTGCAAAGGGCTAAGGAATGGGCTGGTGAAAGGCAGGGTGCAGAAAATTACAGACCTGGCCCTGACGAGAGGTAGCACAAGCCTGATTACCACCTCAGCTTGATGCAAGGCAGATGCTCACATGGGTTATAAGCCTCCAGCTGTGATTTATTCACATCAGTAAACTGCTTCATCTACAAGATGTTGAGTGCCCACACTGGATCTACACATCTGGTTTGTCTAATGTAGCTACACATCTTCTGATTATTCCAGCCTCTTTTTTCAGTGTCAGGCTACCGACCTCCCATGGACAGCATGTGGCCCCCATCCCGCATTCCACACTGGCTCAGTTCTGTGCTGGTGATAGTCCTTGCCACTCCTTCAAAGAGAGATGAGGTGATAAGAGAGGCATTTTCCAAATTTTAAGAGACAAGTTAAAAATGAAAATTGCATTGAGCAGGAAGCAACAGTATAAGGATTTCTTCCTCAGTAAGTCTGCTTCATTAAATACACAGCCTTGCCTACACATACTCACCTACTTTGTTTCTAGAAAGGTCCTTTTCTGTAAAAGAAAGCCTCTGCCAGAATGCATGTAAATGTATCACTGAAGCTCCTGAAGAGAGGAGCGAGCTCTGTTTTCGATCCTGTGTATGCATCCTCTTCCTACCCTTCTTAAGACTTCCCACTGATCAGCTTTTCAAGGGAGTCTTTATTCTCTGCCCAATTTTGCACAAAGGTATCAAAGGATTTTAACACATTAAGACTTGAAACCTCTTAAAGAAAGAAGATAATTTATCTCCTTCCTCCCTCTTTCCTTGTTGCTGGAGTTTCACACCTGGGAGCTGTTATAACTCAGTCTTTACATAAAGTAGAGTATTTCTTTTTAAAAGTTACTCAGCCATCCTTATACACACAGAGTACATGTATATTCACACATAATTACTTGAAAAAAATACTTCCATCCTCCCTTCCAGCTTCTAAGAACAGAAATAAGAAACACCTTAAAATAACTGTAAATAATAAACCCCGTCACGCTAAACACTTCAAAGTGGAAGAGCAAATATCTCAAGAAGCTTGGGGAACTACATGTAATTATGAATTATTTCTCAAAAACAGATACAGATGATCTGTCAGATAATTTTTCATTTCAAAAAGATTTAAAAATACTATTCCCTGTGATCTGGTAGAGACAGTAACTGCGTACTGATAAGTGCAGAGCAGTTATCAAACAAAACCTGTGGAGCAGGAGCGTGGCGTGCTGAGCTGCTGATGGACTTTTTGCCTGAGCAGTACCTATGCAGAGGACCCCCACCTTTGCTCCCACCCACCAGGGCACAGCCCCAGGGAAGGTAGTCTTTCAGTGGCACTACAAATGGGCAGAAGTCTGGTGAAACACATACTGGTCAGCCTCTGGGGCCTCAGCGTGGGTCCTGACACCACTCAGTGTCCACCTGAATCACACGAAACAGGCTCTGTACCCTTTGCCACTTCTGAGACAGACACAGGCTGACAATGAGACATGTGGAAGGGCTGTGGGACTGTAATATGGATTTGGGGAACAGAATGGATGACCATCTCTGATAGGGTGTCCAGCAGGAGCTTTGGATGGCTCTGCCAGGGAAACATCCCTTGGAAGATGGGAGGTACCTACTGCTATAAGGACCTTGTAGATAATCTTTGACTGAAGTAGGACTTAATGGTAGAAGTCATAGCCACCGTGCAACACCAACTTCCTGCAAGGATATTCCTGGCACAGAAAGTAGCAGCCTCAGGGCTGTGAGCTGACCTGTGCCACCATCTCCTTCCACTCCAGAATAACCATCCAAATCCAGGGTGAAAACCCTCCTTTTCCTCCCTCCTTCGCAGCAAAAACCCTTTTAAAACCAGGCTCCCCAGAGGGAAACTAGGAAGAAAGGGATCATGAGGAGAGACTGGGTAGCAAAGTTATCAGCTAACATGCCAGAATATCTACAGAGAGCAGGCAATGAGTGACCAGCTCATGCCTGTAATAGAAGAGGAAAGAAGAGGCCGTAGGAACAAGGACTAATATATCTGAAAGGAAAAGATGACGTTTATTGCTTATTCCTTCAGTGTTACAAAGCCAGAGGGAGTGCTTGTCTAGCTTACAGAAGGCCTGCACCAAGTGACACCCTGGCATTGTGGCCTGCAGACAAGCAGCCTTTGTATCCAGTGAGGGTGGGACAAGCCACTGACACGTGGCAACGAGCCCAGAACCCAAACTGGCAAAACAGACAGGTCTGGTGTGCTGTGCTCTGCAGTCTTGGCACTCAACTTTGCACCCCTCAAGGGAGTAAAGCCTTCACTACAGATTGTAGTTACTTCCAGAGCTACAGCCGTGGGACTTGGGATAACAATGGCTGCATCCAGCTTTCAGAGCATGCGTAGACACCATGTGCTACATGCAGAGGAAAGAGTGTGAAGCGGTTGGCCTCAGAAACCCAGCAGTCCTCATCTGAAAAGCTGCTGGGAACAAGCCTGTTTCACCAAGTCCAATCACTTGGACTGTCTGCCCCTTCAGGACATCCTCACTTGCTTTAGTCTTTCTCTCTTCACACCAGTGATTACAAATGAAGAGGAAAGCAAAGAACAGAGCAAAGAGATGAACCTGGAGAACAGCTGACAGCACTTTTGCTCAGCACAGTGCACTCACATGGCAGGACACAGGTGCCTACAAAGAGAGGGGGCCTAGAACAACTTGATGCAAACAGTAGCCTTAAGCTACCCGTGTCAAAGTGTCCAAGAGAGTGCAATGGCTTTGAGGAATCATCCAGCAATGTCTCACGGTCCCCTGCTACCTTCCTCATTAAACCTCGAACAAAGCTGCAGGGTGTGTTAGTGCACTCCAGCTAGGCTTCCCCAGGGGGAGAAGGGAAAAGCTGGAGTCAAAGACAGTGCAAAGGGCTGGATTCAGTGCTAAGACTTAAAAATGGCAATAAAAGGAAAAAGCAGCAGTTGGAGGAGAAACAGTACAGGCCCCCTTTTGTCACCCAGTAACACATAAAATTTGGCATAGAATGCTGCTGAGATAGTAGTAAAGAGCAAGCAACAACAGCTTTTCCCCCCATCTGTATATACCCTTTTCTCTAAAGGTTGAGCACTTCAGTGGCAGGGATAGTTGCCCAGCCAGCTCAGTGCATCAGAAACAGCCACTAGGGTAGCAGGCCAGCTGGAAAGCAGGAAGTGCCTGAAGCAAGCTTTGGAGCCCTCCCAGCAATGGTGGCACAGACGGTTCCCCTAGGTTCCCAAGCTTGAACATGAGCATACTGAGAACTAAAAGCCAAGGGAGCATGATAGCAGGTTTTGTCCTCATCACCTTATGACTGGGATTTTAGCATTCCCATAAAGGGCAGGAAGAGTGGGGAAAAGCATAGAAATGAATCCCTGGTGATCTCTCCTCTAACTCCTGATGTGGCTGAGCAAAGCCCAGGTATGTCCTAAATGCCACTTTAGAGGACACTTTTCTCAGAAGCAAAGCTGGGCTCAAATGGGAGGCAGGATGAACCCTTGGCAGGGACATAAGTATTTTCAGTTTTTGCACCAAGGACAAAGCTGTCCCTGTCCGAAATTAGGCCTAAAGACCTGCTGAAAAACCTTTTTGAAACACCTGCTACTCCTTACAGTGTAAAATTTTGAATTTGAGGGGTCTTTTGGGAGTGGGGTAGGTGAGGACATGACACATGGGGCAAGAGGCAGCACACAGGGAGAATCTACTGGTGAGAGACAACTTGCTCTGGCAGCAATAAAACCATGTGATCCGCATCATAGGCAGGCCACAAAAACACCTGAATCATCCATCATCCTTTATATGTATCTATTTATCAATTATTTTCTCCAACTTATTGCACTTTATTATCGCATTGGTTGAAAGAAGCGAAAGAGGCAGGCCAACATGCAGATGCTCGTTGTGGTTCTCCAGCCTGCACTTAATTAATTGTGAGTTACTTTAAAAATAATTTAGGACAGTGCTTCCACAGCACATTGCTGAAGTCTGACACAGTTCATGCTTTTGCTTCCCAGAACATGGGCAAAGCTCTCACCTCTGCCCAGCTGTTAACAAAAATCCCACAACCGCGTCTCTGCTGACTGAGAGGAGGAAATCAGACACGAGAGGTTGCTTTTTCTCCCTGCCCACCCCTCCCCTTTCAAGCAATCCTTTGCTCTGTCACCTACTTCTGTTTAAAACCGCTTCAAACAGAGATGTTCTTAGTTAATATGTCACACGTGAGGAAACTGTGCCAGCTCCTGCAATGGGCAGACAGCTGGGGCTCGCTCTCGCAGTCACACCATTAGTCATGGTGCTGACAGCTTCAGATGCTGAACTTCTCATGTAAGGAAACAAAGTTACCAATTTATTATTTTTAATAAAATAATTGCTTTAATGCAGTATTTAAAATAATCTTTAACATCTGATCAATAAGATACAGTACACAAATATGGAAAATGCTGCACTTTACATAAAAAGTAAAGCTAAGCATTTAATTATACAAAACAATTTTGCCCGATGCCATCAATATCTTGCAAACTATAGTTTAGTCAAAGTACTGCTTTTCTTATATATATATATATATATATATGCTATATATACATATATAAATAATTTACAGCATTCATTTAGTAGATTTGTTTACTACTGTTCCAACAAAAACCAACATAACCGATTCACAACTTAGTGAATTTGGTAACCATGTGCAGTGGTTCTGACAGTGGAGGATGTGTGAATAGTTACATCAAGTTCTGAAGCAGCATGCCAAGTAACCATGGGAAGCTTGTTCTTTCACAGAAAAAAAATTCAGCAGGAAGCCATTCAATAGTTGGTTAGAGCATGGTGCTAATAATGTTCTGTGTTTGTTCCCTGTGCAGGCCGTTCACTTAAGAGTTGGACTTGATGATCCTCGGAGAGTCCCTTCCAACTCAGGATATTCTGTGATTCCGTGAATGCAGTCAGTGCCTTTCCCACCAGTCCTGGGAAACAGCCATGCTATACAGCGCTGTGTCATGGAAGGCAACGTGATTGGAGGCTGGGGAGAAAGGTCACCCAGAGGGTTTGCCTTCCACCACAAAGCAGTCTTTACCAGCAAGTAGACAATCTTTGAATCTGTTCTTACAGTCTTTATAACCCAGAGTCCTCCTCCTCCTCACTGAATGGAAACAAAGCAACTGTCTAAATACTTTTTATCTGAGAAGTTTCCCTGTTACACCACATTAAAGTATTAAATCAATATTCTAAAGCAGTGAATCCTGTGCTTTGCAAACACTGCTCCTCTCCAAGGAGAGTCTTCAGCTCCAGAGTTACAATGCATCTCAACTTTTCCCTTTTTTGTAGTCAGAACAGGTTGTTTCTGTTAATATCTTTCCACATCTATGCTCAAGTTCAATGCTATTTTTTGTATCCACAGAAAAATAAACTGTTTCTTCTGTTTACCCTCCCTTTTTAGGATCTTTCACTCCTTGTATTTTTAGTAACTCCAAATTTTCCATGAACATCCAAGTATGCCCTAACTACACTGTGTGATGTACTTCAATCACAAGAACGACTGATTTGTCCTCCTTCCCCCAGTCACTTTCCCAGAGGAGAGACTGAGGGCAACTGAGGTGAAGTGTGGGGTAGAAAGGACCCCTCATTCGTTTTGCTTGCTACTTTGATCTCCACAAATGAGCATCCAGTAGTAATTCTAGACCCAGAAAATCTAAGAAGATGTTGAGTCAGACATGCAATACATTAGCATGTTTACTGACTGCTGGCTCATGATTAAATACAGTTGCCGTGCTATGCTGTGCCATTATAGAGATACTTGTTTCCCTAAAGAAGGTTGAATTGGAAGGTGGCACTACACATAGAACAGATGCTGCAGACTCTGGAGTACTGAAGCAAGTGACATACATAAACCAGGGACACTCATCAAGCCCTCAGAGCTTGTAAGACAGTTAAATGCAAGCAGGTAGGTGCTTATGTGTGCAGCTCAGTGTTTTCACTGGTTTACAGACCGATTTAAGCCAAATATTATTAAAAACCTTACAGGTGCTAAGTTAGGTATTTAATAAAAATGTTTATCTGTAAACAAGAGTTATCCTTACAACGGATCATTTTCCAGAAACTGGAATTTCAAGACAGTGCAACAATGCTTCAGTGTTTTCTTTGGCAGTAGACAGCAAGGTGAAATGCAAGATTCATATCACTTCAGAAGAGCACGGTACAAGTGTAGAGAATGCTTCATCTCCCTCTCTTGTTCCATGCAGAATATCAAGTCCCTGAGACAGACACGGGTTACTCTTGGACAGAGCTTCTGCTTCGTAAGGCTAAAACCTGATGATCCAGGAGCAATTCCATTGCCATTCAAACCCTAAATGGGAGAGAGAGGAAGAAAAAAACCCATGAGAAACATTAGAATTTCATGTAAATACAAATTTTAACTAAACTGGTTGGATTATACTGCCTACTTGTATAAAACTAGCCCATTGATGTTCAACTTTCCATGTTGAAAACCAGCAATCCGAAAGTCCTTTCACATTAGATACTGAAAAAGACAAAGCAAGCACTTGCCAGCTGATGGTTCTGATGGTTTGTTTCAGTCAAAGCAACCACAAAGTTATTTCTTTCTTTAAAATTATATTAATACAGCAAGATAAATAACTGCCATTTCACTGAAGGCTGCTAAACAGACTTGCACTGAGAAAGGACAAGGCATCTATGAAGAAGGTACTAGCACAGTACCTATGCAGAGCCCCAGGTTGTGCACACCTCTTACTACCGCTTGCTCCAGAGGTTTCCATCTCTTCATGAAGAAAACCATCACTGTGAGTGCGCCCTAGCTTTGGAACATGGCCAGGAGAAACTCTCATCCCGGCCATCATCTGCTCTCTGTCCTTTAAGGGAGTAACAAATACTCAAGTGAAAGCATCCAGATATTCAGAGCACCGTATCTGAGCCTATCCATCTCAGTCAGCTGCCTTGCTTGGTTATGAAAATGTAACTGGTAGGAGATGATGATGTTCAGTAGTTTTACATTCAAGCTACTGGAACGAGCAACCCCCCGTGCTTTCCAAAATGCCCCAAGATTTATTATTAGGGGTGGGGAAGAGGAAGATTACCATGAGCTGCACAATAGACTGGCTACTTATCTTGGAGCCAATCTGTGCTGCACAGCCAGTCTCTTATCACTACTGGAGGGTTCTTGGTAATGAATGTAATTTGTACAAATACGAGTGCTCAGTCTCTGTAACTTCAGCAAGGCAATGCCTGCCAGCATCAACACCACTTGGAGATGGTGTTGCTTGGATGCAGTGTTAACTATATCAATTCTTACCCTAACACTCTCTGCAAGACTTCAGCAAAATGACTTTGCCCACTTTTGCTTAGAGAAATCTGTATAAACCCCCCCATTTATTAGAAATTAATACCAGTGCTGGACTACATATAGCAGTGAATGCTACTGTTGTTAGGGTGGAAGCATTGAAATTTATTAAAAATATAAAGAGATTCACCAGAGAGCACACGCTAGCCACAGAAAACCCAGGGCACATTGCAGAAATGGAAGCTGTATTTTTTACAAGCAGCACGCAGGGTATTCAGCACCATTTCATTTTCTTTACAGTCAATACTATTAAACACTATGAAATGCCATCATTTGAAACTTTCAGTTTGTTAAATGGCTTGGAACAAATTCATGCGTGGGGAAGACTGCTGGCCACATTGCACACAGGGCACTGCTGTCCTGGTAAGACACAAAAGGGTCACAGTTCAAGTTTGTCATATGACAACCCTGAAGGATCCAGGGAAAAGATAGCTCTGCAATGCAGCTGCCAGCACGGGTTGAAAAGGAGGTCAGTCCAACAGGATGCAGCAGAAGGCCCGAGGCAATGTTATAAATGAAACAAACCCCAAGGGTTTTCAGTAACCCAACAGCAATGTCCTTTATAATTCAAAGAACTTTACTGAGGTGAAAGTATTTTCTCTCTAAATAAGTCATTAGACTAGAAGTCTTACCTTTAAAAAGACACCAAACAAAGCCACCTCAATCCTGTTCACTCTTACAAAAAGGAGACAGACGGCACAAATCCCCCAGCCTGCTTTGGAAGCTGTTGTAGCTGCAAGATGCTACAACAGGGCAGAAGCACCAAGCTGCCTGCATTTGAGACAGAGTTATGGATTTGTTTATTCTTAAATTCTTACCCATCATGCCCAGTGCAGAGACATAAAGCGATATTATGCTGTAATACCACATCCAAAGCAAAAGCTTATCCTGGGCCCTTGTTTGCTAAGACAGCCAGTTCACAGTTCTAAGTTTCCCAAAGCATCACTCTGCCTTATCAAAGCTACCGCGTACAGCATTTCAGGGGCCAGGAGCTCTTCAGCAACCAACAGCTGCTACCACAAGTTAAAAGAAAGGGTCCTTCTCTCAAAGTACATGATGGTTTAAAATTAAAGAAGCCAACAGACAGCCTAGGTCATTCCAGTCCAGATAGGGACCGTGTTGGGGAACCTACTTTTAAGTAAATTTATACAGTGCTGAGCACTATCTCCTTTTAGCTACTGTCTTCCACAGTTATATTGAAACACTGGTTTTTCATGGTTTTGTTTTAGAATTTGGACCAAGCAGTGGTCCAAGATCTGCACATCCCAAAGAACCATCACAGGCACCTCTGGTAATGTCCAAGACTTTACTTAAGAAATGCCCAACTCTGAGCTCTCAAGTTGACACAAGGACACTATAGGGGAGGGTCCTCTGCTGCTCCACTTGAGCCAATTCCTACTGGGCACGAGGTCGACTTTGTCTGGCCCTAGGCAACATCCTCTCCTTTAGATCTCACATACCCTTTCCTCAAAAGCACAAAGCTTTTGCGACCTGAAAAAGACCAGCCCAGTCCTTGCTCCCAGACATCTCTATTATGTTCCTACCCTTCGGGCAGCGACCACTTGTGTCTTGCTATTTTAGGGGATTCTTCACTGCTAGTCTTCAGCATACCCCAAGACAGCTTTGTCTGTTTCGAGGGGAAGTGAAAAGTGCTGCTTTTCAACCAGGTCACAGACAAGTACAAAGACAAGCAAATAGAAAATGCATCTTAATAGAATCAATTCCAGCAAAGCGTACTGCAACCAGCCTGCATCCCCCTTCTGCAACATCTAATTATTAGTGCTCTAACTAGCAGCTTCTTTCTTTCTCTCTCTTTGTTTCTTTGTTACCGTAAAGTTCCTGCTTTTCACTGAATCCTCACCACCCTGCCTTCCTTCCAAAAGGGAAATGACACAGAGACATGCAGCCCAGGAGAGCCGACTACCAGTGCATTTTCTACCAGTCAGCCTGGGTATCACAGCTGATAGACCCTATTTGTAAGCCAGGTAAGGCACTGCAGCAGTGTAATTCTGCACCACTGTACACCACCCTTCCCAGTACTGAGACCACCAGCTAGCTTAAAATCAGCCCCAGCAGCAGTCCTGTTTTTGAACTATCCTCAGAATTGAGCCCCATCAGCAACTTTTCCACAGCAGCACAGTGTCACCCTTAGAGCCTTTTATACACACCTGACAGAGATCAATTACACTCACTGATCTTGGCAGCAGAACACATTGTGGAGCTCCTGCTGTAGTCCCAAGCTGGTGAGCAGCCAGTTTTGTTCAGAGGTTGCTCGGGAAACCTGTTTTAAGATCTCTAGAGCTCTCTCCAGTGGCTGGATGGAGAATTAAATACCAACTCTCTGAAAAGGCAAGAGTGAAGTTAATACAGAGCCACGATTACTACCTTGCTTCTAGTCTGCAAGGTATCTGGAGCACGGCATCTGCAAGTTTGGATCATGGATACTGACAAAGATTTAAAAACTGCTCAGAGCTATTCTACAGGCTCTGACGCAAAGCTCAGAGAGGTCTGCAGACACCTTCCTCCCCACCAAGTTCTTGTCAGGTTCAGTGAGCTGTTCCTGGTGGAGTACATGCTCCCTTCCCAAATTCAATGCCTTTACACCAACCAAAATGCAAAATTTTAAACTCTTGGGAGGAAGGCACTTTAAGAGAGAAAAGTGTTCAGTCAAATGTTAAAAGTCAAGCCAAGAGTTCTCATTTCAATTTTTGGTGTGGCATAAACATATCACAATCCCAGAGCCAAGATCCCAAGAGAGCGAACTATTACTGCAGCTCTGCTGCACATTATAAAAATACCACCAGCAGAAAGAAGCAAAGTCATGAGACACTTTTGAATGACATCTCCAAACACTGAAAAATTACAGCTGTGTGCAGCAGAGACGTTGCTGAGAGGTGGTAAGAGCACCTAGTGAATTGAAGCAAAAGCATCCAGGTTCAACCCTCGTCTCTGTCATGTGTGGTCATACTGAGGTCAGTGATACCTAGTGCACGCTGTACTTGGTTTCCCAGCTGTAAAACAGAACACATTCCTGTCTCATAAGAGGAAACAAGGGTTAAAAAACCATTAACACATTGTTTTCAAGCACTTACTGAATCTCCCCCAACAGCCTGGGGGAAAGGAACAGACCCTGTCAAAATTGTGACATTTTTGCTCCTACAAACAAGTGCCTAATCTAGGCTAGAGAAAACAAAGTGAAAGAAGCTGATAGTAGTTTGGTGACAAGCCAGCCTACTGATGCTGCCTATTCTAACAAACCTCGGTCTGACAGAAATACTCCCACATTTACATGACTCAATATTTATATGATTATTTTTTTTTAAATTAAGTTGGTTGTGTTAGGTTGGGGTCTGGGGATTTTATTTTATTTTTTAATCTTATAGTCCATTAGGGTAGCTCAAGCCAATGGCTAAAAGACTCAGATGTCCATAGCCAGGCTGCTTCTTGTGCAGCTGAAAACAAATGTGTATTTATGATGTTATCTGCAGCCTACAAAAAAGCCTCACGAAGCTGTCAGATCTATATAATAGAAAACTCCATTCAACTACACATTTTTCTTCAGATTTCATTGCAACATTCCTACAAGTCCTTTCAAATGTAGGCAACAACATGTTTTACATATTGAAACAAATTACTGTGAATGCAATGTCAGTTTATTCACTATTATGCCCAAGATTCATGTACGCATGTCACTTCGTATGGGTACATCAGATGCTTAATCTGTACCTGGAGGTAATGAATACTATACAAATATGTCATGTTAGTTAATAGACAATTATTAAGCTGAAATTTTCTGGCTCTTTGCCACAGCATTTTAAGCAATGTATTGTCAACTAAATTATAAATCTCTTGACCCTTCACATGTCATCAACATTTGTGCGTTACCAATATGTTCAGCCTAAAGCTACAATGCAATTAGTCATTTAAATTGCAGATATCTTTCACATATAAGAAGAATTAAGTTCATCTCTAGCACAGAGAAGGCACGATATGGGCCAAGGAACTGTATTTCTGAAGTGTGTGAATGACAGTTGAGAATATTTTTGCCTATTTACATGGGGAAAAAATTCAGATCAAGTGTATGGCCTAGACTGACAGGAGCCAGGAAATTCAGCACAGAAACTGAAACTCTCTCACTGACTGAGCTATGCTTAGTTAGGTCTTGAAACAGATAACTAAGATGCTGAAGACATTTTATAATTGCAGTAACTTTTAGCTCTGTTCTTCCCCCAAGGTATGACCACGTCATAGGCACTTCAGTTGTCCAAGAGCTTAAATAAGAACCAGAAATTGAAATCAAGAGTATGCATACATTAAGCATATGCAAAGTAGAAAAAACCTCACCCTCCAGTATCACTTTAGACCTGTGGGCTGGGGGAAGGGGTGACAGAAACAGAAAAAGACACAGAGAAAGTAAGGGAAACCGCTGAAGTGTAGAAACAGATTTTGTAGCCTGGTTAGGAACACCTACTTATATATAAGTAGTCCAATTTGAAGTGATTGCTTTTAAATTAATTTTATGCAGCTTCTAAGAAAATACTTTAGTGGACTATCATGTACCAATGCCAAAGACCAGGCAGTATGCTCATTGCACAGGGAGCAGCAAACCTATCATTTGCTACAGAGCCAATTCATGCCTTTAAATTCACACTTAGACACAGTTGTGCCCTTAACACCAATACTGAAGCTGATGAATTATGCTAGTGTGTTCCCTCATCAGAACAGCTTATGGCCAAAAAGGTGGCAGTAGCTTCTACAGTTACCACTTATAAGAGCATGAACTTATATATTCCTTAACTACACACACCCCTTCTGCAAATGCAAAGGAAAAAAAAAAAAGCCATTTGATTGTCACACACCAGAAAAAACAAATCATGTCTCTTCCCCAGTCACTTGGAAGAGCTGGGTTTACTTCCATTCTGCAGAAGGGACTTGTTGCTCAAAGGCTTAGTTCTTCCTTGGTCAACTTAACATTTCCAAAGCTTAAATAAGCACCATGTACAGAATGCATTTAATCAACATGCATACCAGCATCCCAAAGCTGTAAAGCAAGAAGGGTAAGTTTAAGTTCTGCTAACAATGATCAGATGTGGCAGACACAAGAGAAGATGACAAGCTCATTTCCTCCACCCACAGTCAATAATAAAAATGGAACAATGACCACTGTGGTAAACAAGGCATTTCTCCCATTTTTGCTTGCCAAACTTCTTTGCAGAAGGAGAATGCAAGCTTGTGTGTGGACTGCTGTATTAGATGTGCATAACCCTGGAAGTATCACATTATTTTAAGTATGTTGGCCAGGGCTAGGAGTTTGACAGAAAGGAAGTACTTGAATGGCTCTGCACTGACTACAGCGTATTGGCTGCATGATTCACTTACGTAGCAACTACTTGCAGTAGCTTAAGTTTCCACAGCAAAGTCAGACTATCTGTGACAAGGCAAGACCCGCACTTACTAACAGATCAGCCAGTCTTGGCAGCGGACAGAACAGACACAAGCAGTGTCTGGAAGGAGGCATTTCCTTTGCCATTGGATCTGGCAAAAAGAAAGAAAAGACAGGAGAAGTACACCCCCGAGTCAGTCAGTGGAACCAGCCTGGAAGAAAGCAAGTGGAGAACACAGCACCAACAGCACTTTGGGGCAGAAGAGACTGCATCACTTCCAAGTACTTAATGTGTTATCATGGAGCCAGAAAATTAATGCAAAGCAAGTAGTCTACCCCAAAAAATTACACAGAAGTACAAGCATCCAACTAAGTTTTCCTGTACAAAGTAGACGAAGGGCCCAACCACAGTATTCAGATGATGACCATAAGTGTAACAGCCAGTCTTCTGAGTCTACTTTCAGAAACATCTGCAGACTTTTTTCCTCCCTGTTGCATGATTCTGCACAAATACACAGCTCTCGGTTCAAGGCCAAAGATGACCTTGCACCCAAGACACATCTGAATAGAAGGAAAGAAAGTTTAAGGACTCAGAACTGTAGTCTTCAAATTTCTAAGCTTCCAGTTACAGTGGGAATGAGACAAAGCTGTCTCCAAAATGGCTTTGTCAACAGAAAAGCAGTAAAACTTAATAAAAAATAGAAAAAATCCTTGACTATTTATCAGCATTGAAAACATTATGGGGCATGTTACCAACCAATAAAAGCTATGAAACAGAACAAAGAATTGGGAAAATGAGTCTGTGGTTTCAAGTTTACTTTTTTCTTATTTGTTTTAGAAGTGTCCTCCCTTCCCAAGATGAGTTAGTTTTCAATTCTTCCTACCCTTTAATTCATTACTGTTTACCACATGCCCTCCAACTAGGGGAGGAGGAGAGGTGGGTAACAAATGCACAAACCCCAAGACACATATAAATCAAATCCAAAGGCCTCTCCCCCTCATTGTATCCAAAAGTGTCCAGAGGGATAAAAATGAGAGAGATGAAGATATTGCCACCTCTGAATTGCAAGTAGCACCAATTAACACATTTTCACAATAGATGGATTTTTCTTACCAGGGCTTTCTCAAATTACTCTTTCTGAACAATACCATTCAAATGTTAAGTTGCAGTGAAGAAAACATGCAAAACGACCCAAACTAGTGTTTCCAACAAGAAAGGGAAAAGAATTCTCATTATACTGATGCCTTTTTTTTTTTAATTAGGCCTAGAGCATTAGCCTTATTTTTTCATTCCCTGATCATCATGGATTTGTTCCTACTGCTATTTCAACTTTAGACATACATAAGCAATCATGGCAAGATATAGTTTATTCTTTTTATATTGCTTTTAGGTCCAAATTAGTTGAAAGGCACTCCTCTGGACAAGAGCCTCTTTCTGTACTTGTTACACTATGAGGCTGCTGACAAGCTGGCTTGTATCTGGAAAGCACATGATTGTATCACCACATGTTCTAGTTACCACATTAAAATGACCCATAATAGGTCTCCTGGAAAGACCAAGTAAAGAAAGCCCAGTTCCAGAGATCAAAATAAGATGAATGTGCAGGCATCGTGTGCTCAACTATCCCGGGAAAAAGACTTTTCAGAAGAGGTGCAAAGCCAGGTGCCAGAGTGTGGAGAAATAGAAAACCTCGAGCTAAAGAATCATCCCAGTTAAACACAGATACTTGTTTGTAGATAAGTTAGCATACCATGCTCCCTAAAATGCTGGTTTTAGTACTTTCACATTTACTGTAACAGTAGGCAGCAGATCCAACCAACGCGGTCTGCTGAACTGAACTTTCCCAGTATCCATTATGTTTTAGTACTGAATAAAGAAAGGCAAATATACGACAAATTTGCTTACAGAGTTTCACTTTTTTAATACATATTGTAACTGACTATTTCTTCCCCATCTGCCCAAATACCTTGGGGCTTCAGTTTGCGTCAACAATTGCTTGAAACAATTCCTTTCCTTCAATTATTGCAGGAGGCAACCATAAAAAGAAGCTGTACAGAGCTAACATGGCCATAAGAGACACAAACATTGTACAAAAAACATTATCCAAAGAAAGTTGAAGTCTTAGTTAAAAACCTTAATCCAGTTAGCATCAGTGATTTCACACAATAATGTTAAATATCATTCATATTCAGGAATAACTTCTTCCATCATACCTGTCTACCAAGTTATTAGGCTTTAAAAATAATAATAATAATAAAAAAAGGTCACAGGAGTATTATGCACAGATTTACTCCGTGTCATTGCACAGTCTAGAAGTTCTGACATTTAAGGTTATTTGAGAGTAAAGCTGTCTGTATTTTGTCTGTATTTGCAACTTGAAATGAGAAAGCACATCCTGCCTGTTTAAATTATTCTCAGACAGGTTGCCCAAAAAGATGATTTTAAAGATGCCCAAATGTGTATCAGCCTAAGGCCATATTGTACTTGCTTTCAGTTTCAAAGACCTCCTTTCATCTCTGAAGAATGGAATGTTGTTTACTGCTCAGGATGTTTTGCCATGTTATCATGAATGTATTACAAATGTTCTGCTTCTTGAACTAGAGAGTGTTTGTCAAAACCATTCTTTATTCTACATGAGAAGTCTTAAGCCTTTTATAAATCCTGCCCAGATATATTGGGACACTTAAAACATTTAAATCTAAACATCCTTCTCAAGGATTGCTATCCTGCATAATTTCACAAAACAGAAAAAAAAAGTCTGCAGAGAAATGCTTTCCAGTAGCACGAAGCCTAAGCACTAGGCACTGGAATGCGAGCTTGCATGCAAGAAACAAAAATAGTTTCACTGTCAGAATTAGTTTCACCTACTGCCCTTACAATTCAGTCTAATATGGCAACCTATGCTTAAAATACAGCAGGTAGATTTGTGACAATGAAATGCTATCAAGGTTTATGGCCAGTTTTAGGCGTATTGTGTCCATGCTCTTTTAAAGTGGCAATGTAAATAATGGATCGCCAGCTTTCAACAGCAACACTGTTATCTGTCTTGCTTTGGCATAATCTCATGAAGCTTTTAATAAAGCAGACATACCACAGATGATGAGAAATAACAGAAAAGTACTGAACAGGCAGACTTGTAAATATTCAGAAACAAATCCGGCGATAATTACAGAAAACCACTACGAAGAACAGGAATAGTTACTCGATAGAAGCTTGGGGGAAGATGAGAAGAGGATGGGGAAAACTGTTCTTGTGCTAGACTGATTTTTTCAAGTTCTTCCAGTGGTATTATAAAAAAAAAAAATAACCATATATTTAGTTTCATGTGAAAGTGTATTAAAAAACTTCAAAGAAGAGAAGAAAAGCTGCTCAAAAGCTGTGAACACCGCTTTCTGCAGCTTGTTTAGAGACAGATTACTTCCCTTCACTTGTGGTTAACAGGGAGTATTCAAAGACCTAATTCTGTATCCATGTCAGGGAAAAAAATAAATTAAAGATCCACTGAAACAAGTCTATCTCACCTGCTTAGCGAGGCCTCTTGTCACAGTTCAGATGAAGAAAACAACTACAGGACAGATGCCACCACTGTCACAGTTACACTGCAAATAACTGAGGACAAGGTCCTCCCAGACTCCTCTATGCAAAAATGGCAGAGTATTTTCAATCCTACCATCCATTTAAGCCTCCCAGACAAAAAGAATGAAAAACACTTAAGGTTCATGAGAAAGGACAAATTTGCCACCAGGGCCTCTACACAGGAGTTACTTTGCAGGCTCCTGCTCATTGTGATTATGTCAGGCCAACCAGCCTTTCACTTGAGCAATACCCAGGCTTCATGACAAAGAGGGGCAAAACTGGCAGTAACACTAATTTCTCCCATCTCCTGCAAAGATGATGACCTCTAACAGAAGTAGGCTGTCACTCTCCTCAGAACAGATTTCTGAAGCCACAAAAGCTTCCCAGGTACCAGAAACAGCTACTCTCCAGCACATTAAGAGATCTGCTCAGAAAAGATTTGTTAAAAGCACTTTCAATATTCAACATGAGCCAGAGATGACGATCTGGCTCACTGCAGGAAGTGAATGGTCCAGCTGTACTGATTGATTTACTGCTTTTTGGGAGAACCTAGCCAAGGTGAACTCACAGATATTTGAGAAGAGTCCCTGTGCATTGTGCATGGATAGATGTCCACAGTCAAATGTCAAATCAAAATCCATTTCAAAAGCCATCCAAACCAGCCACTGTGAGTTCAGCTGAGGGGCCATGACAACTACCCTCTGTGGAAGGCCACCACAGCTTGGTTACCTTCCACTGCAGATGGGAATTTATTTCTCTGAGTCGTCCTTTCGTTCAGTCCTTTACACACAGCGCTCTTAGGCACAGTCTTTCCTTCAACACACAGTTACACACACCCATCAAATTTACCCGAAACAATCCTCTCGAGCACCTGACACACAAACTAGGCTTCTTACAGAATGCAACAAACCATTTTTTTGTGTGAGAGAATTCTCACTTCTTCCTACAGGAAGAGATAACTGTAATTCCGTATGAAGACATGACACCATCCAAGTCATTGCAAGCCACGTCTGTACCTCGAGCCCAGATCCAACATTTGATGAATCCAGTGGTCTTTTCTTCCTTGGTCCAATGGCTGCCAAAGCTGTGAGGTTGGCTTCTCTTTGTTGCATCTGTGCTAATTCCAACTGCTGCCTCTAATTTAAAAAGAAAACACCAACATTAATTACGATATACATTATCTTAAAGGACTTGTTCTCTTTATAGCAGACAGCTCTGTAGTTCCTACTGAAACAATGTGTTTCACAGCATCTTTCCCTGTCTTTCTAGACACTTTCACAAATTCTAGTACTCAGTCATGCTTGGAGCCCTGTGGATA
The DNA here is from genome assembly GCA_013397865.1 of Struthidea cinerea. Taxonomy (NCBI): domain Eukaryota; kingdom Metazoa; phylum Chordata; class Aves; order Passeriformes; family Corcoracidae; genus Struthidea; species Struthidea cinerea. The sequence continues at coordinate 344,435 of VZTI01004016.1, read as the reverse complement.
GCCCTGTGTAAGTAACACCTTTTATAGAGACCACACTGTGCTATCAATGCAGCCTTGCAGCTGGTTCCTTACTTCATAAGCTTTGTTGCTTCTGATTAACAGAAAATCTTGATCTAGTTTATGAAGCTGGATTAGTATCAAAAATTGAAGTTACCAGGTTCTGTGACCTGGGCATGTTCTTAATTCAAATTCTCAATTCCTTACCGCACAAGCAAGATACCCAATTTCCTCGTACTGTATCACCTGAACCCAGCACTCAATACTGCCACTGTGAAATACTGCACTACCCAACTTAACAGGATGCTCCCAGTTGACTGCTAGTCCTTCTTTTCCCAGTGCGTATTTGGATGTTCAGGAAACATCTGAAGCAAGGTAGAGATACACTGCATGTTTGTTTTCACTCACCTCCAAAACTGCTGAACACTAAGAAATCATTAGAAACAACCTTCACCTGGGTTACGTGAACTTGGGATGGTATAGAAACCCACAGTAAAGAGGATTAGAATAAAATAAAATAAAATAAAATAAAATAAAATAAAATAAAATAAAATAAAATAAATTCATTTTATTCCTGTATTTTGAGATACATTCTATTCAGTGATTATAGATGCCAGCTGCTCTGGAGCTCAACCCAGTCAAGTCTGCTGACAGACTCACTATCTTGGATCAGCCACCTTGCTAATACAACCACACTGCTTCCAGATCCACCAGCTGTCCAACTCGGAGCATGGGTGGAGAAGGAAGGTTTTCCAAACATAAACCTCTGGTTTGATGTCCACCCTTGGATGATTTGACCTGCAACTAGTATAGCTCCTTAGCTATACTATATATATACATACATATTATATATACTATATAATATACTTTCGCTATTCCCACGACTTAGAAGATTATTCAGATGGGGATTCTCTGCATGGATGTGTGTGCGCGTCTTAAAAAAAAATTAAAGTACAACCATACCATGGGTAGGAAAGCATCCAAATCTCCTCCCCTCCCCCATCACAAACCCAAAGAATTACTTGCACTTCCTCACCCAGTCATACAGGTATCTTGCTTACCAAGCTTGCAACACGCTATGATTTTGCTTGCTTTTCAGCTCTCAGAGATCGCACTTGGAGAGGAGAAGAGCAGCTGATAACAACTGAGCTTGCAGCACCCACATGGTGCAAGTCCCTCAGTTGCTACCACTTACATAAAGATGAATCCACAACAAAGAAATACTTTGGGGTTCAGGGGAGTGTTTTGGATAGGAGGGCTTTTGGCCGGGTGGTTTCTGGGTGGGTGGTGTTACAAGCCGTATTTTAGTTTATACAGATAGACTTTAGTGATGGTGGCAGCTTCACATCAAGTACTGCAGCGACTAGGCTATTTAAATAAAAACAGTATTTCAGGGCAAGATTCCTAAAAGGACAATGTTCCCTGGAAGACTCAAACTATTCCCATGCTCAAGGATTTTCAGCAGAATTCAGGGAAAGCAAGATTTTAATAAATATGTGGAGAATAGAGCTTTTGGGGGCTTTGTTGGTTTTTGTTTTTTCTTTTGTTTTAGGGTGAGACAAGTGTTTCAGTTTGGAAAACAATACTATTTGCAAGTCAGCTTTGATCACCCTATGAAGGGCTTTTGCTGTAGAAACACAGTAGTACTTCTTCAATGCCAGATACCATCATTCACTTACCACACACACTCTTCTTGCTTTTGTGTGCAGTGTAAATACTTCAAACCTTATTTATCAAAATTCACTCAATTCACCCAGCTTGTTTTTTTTCCAGGGATAGAATATTGCTTTCAAGAAAACTTTACAGACTATAAACTTTCAAACTACTACTATTTTGCAATTGTCTGAGGTTAACTACAGCAGCCTACTTGCATAAAATGTTTAAGATACACCTTCCTCTAATCTCAGTCTTGAAAATGTATCTTTATATTCAAGAACATACTGCAGCCAGTCGGAGATGGGGGAGAGTGAAAATCAAAAAAATAACTTCAAACTTCACAAACTATGAAAGATTGAGGCTTAGAAACTACTTAAGCAGGAGCAATAAAATGCTTAGAATAAGCATTAAATCTAAGCAATAAAATGCTGAGATTTTTTGGCAGAGGCAGGTGCTGACTTTCAGCCTCAGCTGCCCAGGCCTCCAACACGTGGAGCCATCCCTCCTTACAGGCAGCCATGGAGCATCCCTGCAGAAGTAAAGTACTCCTTCCTGCCAGCAGTGTAATTCAGTCATCACGGTGGTCACACATACACCAGAGGCTTCTTGCCATGAGGATGGGCATTGCAACATGCCATGCACACAGCACCCCTCTGGGGAAAGACTAAATTCCTAAAGGCTCCAGTGAAAAAGAAAACCAGAAGGGGAAAGATGATTTGCTTTAATTTAAGAACCATTACACTTAAAGTAAAAAGGACTTTTAAAACCATTAAAATTAAGACAAAGCAAAACAAAACAAAAGCCTTTATTAGTCTAGCCTTGTGCTTCCATCCCTGGGAATCACTAGGAAACACATCCCCCTTCTCTCTCAACGAATAACGCTCTACAAAACACACAGCAAACAGCTTTACTGCAGTTAGACTTGCCAAAAACACGTGGCTGCTGAACACCTCTGGCTTGAAGCAGCATTGAAGTAAGCCCCTCTCTCCTTTTCACAGCTGCTGTTGATGGGCAGCCACGGTCAAGAGTGAGGACAAGAGGCAGAGCTAAGAATTAAATACCAAGAGGGCTTGGGGTTGGCATCAGCATGGCGTGGAGGGGACTGGGCGGGCTGAGGCTCTCACGGTGGAGCACCAGGATGCTGCTCTGTTTGAGGACTGGGCAGTGCCTTGGCACCATCACCATTTACCCCACGGAATTCAAGCAGACCAAGTGTGCTGCTGGCAGACACTGCAGGAGGGAGCACTGCTGCTGGAGGGCAGTGCTGGCAGAGAACCTACCAATAACAAAGGAGAGGACGACACTTGGGGCACTGTATGAAAAAGATGTACTTTCTAGAAGCAGAATTGATGCATCTTTGACCAGGCAGTTCCCAAGACAATGCTGGAATCACATGTCATTACCAACATCTGCTCTCTCCAATACATTTTCCACCTCCTAGCTAGTCAAAGGATTTTTCAAATCATACAGAATCTCACCAGGGGTTTGGAGCAAAAGAAAAAAAAAATCATAGCCTTGTTGCATTCTACACATCTCAAGGATTTTTCTGAGAACATAATTAAGACAAATGAATTTAAACACTCAATTTCTATAATGGACTCAACAGATCCCCATTAAGCGATATGGGCAGGCATCCAAATTACCCTGCTGAAGCCAGCAAAATCATCTTTTCATCAACTTTTGTTCCATTAAAAATTGCAGATTAAATGTCTAAACATTGTGTGAGCAGTTAAAAGCAGAGGATAAAGAGAAGACAGGCAGATAATGTCAAGGGATACCCAAGGATACTGGCTAGCTAACTACTGCCAGATTTTCCTAAACAAGATTAGGGAAGAGCAAGAGGTGACTGTGTGGAGTCAAATCTTTCTTTAACAGTTAGTTTTGTAGCACATAAGTTAGGGGAGAAAGTTCACTGCAGCAAGGGACAGTAAAAGTAGTAGATACACTTTATTAAAATAAAACACAGAGAAGCTGCATAGTTTCCCTTCCAGAGGTCAGTTTTATTAACACTGATGTCTGAGTACAATAGGATACAAAGAGAAACCGTCACACCAAGGTGAAATCATACCATCAAACCGATCTTGACAACAGATGAATCTTTTTCCTTGAAGAGAGAAGTGTGTGACGGCAATTCCAGAGGAGCAGGGGGAAGCTGCACCATACATCAGACCCCCAAACTAGCAGGCTGCCCCTCAACCTGACCTACTTCATCTGCTGAAAGATGCTGCTGTTCCATCACAACACAAGAACCCAACACATGCTCTATCCAAAATTCATTCCCCCAAGAAAGGCGTTAAGAGGGGATGGGTTCCAGGCAAGTGGCAAATGAATGTTCATGCTTCTTTCCCCCCCCTTTCTGATTTTCACATATGCTAAGAATTGCAGTACAAAGAGTTCTAAAACCCTATGTATAAAGATCAAATTGCTATGAAAACGTCTCAGAACTTGTAAAATAGTCTTTGTTGCTGCTGGCCTTTTTAATAATAAAAATAGGGTTTAAAGTCTGGTCTTACAGCAAGCAAAAATCTCTAGGGTGACACAATAACCATTTTAGTTAATCTGACCTGCAGCAGAAATCAGGAAATAGGGTATGTTTTAAAGTCCTTCCTTATAGTGAAATGGCATTTGCAGCATGGCTGTAATCACACAAAATGAAAGGTTTCAAAATTGACCTCTCTGTTCTTCACTCAATCCTCTGAGAAAAAATATTTCTTTTCCTGCTCACAGAAATTCTCTCACGTCTCATACCCCACATTTCAGAAAACACGCAAAATCTATTTTTACTATTACACCAACGACATTTTTGAGGCACTTTAATATTAAAAAATAAATTTCAAGTTGTATAAGAAGAGAAGAAATACTTCAGCTATGAGATGCTCAAACTTTTACTTAAAGCAATACTGCAGATTGGTTTTAAACTCTTTTGGTTACAAAGTACATGATAATGTGGTTGCCTGCCTTATCAGAGCCTCAAGAATGCAAGTTATGCAAATCTCAAGGTTTTCCCTAAGGAAGAAGAATCCCTTAAACACAACTGATGAAAAGTATACACTGCTACAAATAAAGTCAACTAATTCACAGCAGCTAATCCATGATGTGTACAGCTAAGGGTGGCTGTATTATCAAAGGTGGGGGAAAAAGAGTGTTACCTAGCTGAATGCAAGTTCACCTTGGAAAAGGAGTAAATAAAAGCCTTTGTGTCTGGTCACAAAGTACCCAGCACAGGATTCAGGTACATGGTATAGGTTTTCATAGAAGACAAAGTACATGAAACATTTACTTAAAGACATTTACTCCTCAAAAAAAACGTTTTACCAGGGAAGGTTTTTCTACAGGTAGAGATGAGATCACCTGTCTTAGCCAGGGCTCACAGAGCAGTAACAGGACTGAGGTTAAAGAAAAGCCAGACAGGCGGCCCTTGTCCAGCAGATGACATGCCAGCATCGTGCTGGCATGAGAAATTCGTACCACTGTCTGTTCTGCAGGCACTTCACTATACAAAGTACTAGGAAACAAATCTGAGGAGTAGGGAAAAGAAATCTCTCTTCATTTGAATGCTAGGAACTTATGCTTAGGAAAAAAAACCCCAAGAAATTGTCTTGGCAATGCAATAACAAATAAATACAGCCCCATGGACATAAATGAACTCAGAAGAAATGCTGGCAAGACAGGTGTGGCTAAACACCACAATCCTGGACTTGGCTATAATTAATACAAGGGAAAGCCTTAAAAGTATATGTACAATATATATGTATACTGAGTTTAATATTAAGTAAGAAGTGAGAATGTCTCCACATATGACATTACAGGCAGATAGAGTACAGGACAGATAAAATAAATATTTAAACTAACAGAAGAACTGGCAGGAAAGGAAACCAGGGAAGGCTGAAGACAACTTAATGTATGCCTAAGGGTTACGTGTGCTATCCAGCAATAAGTACATCAGGAGTAATAAAAGCACTAAAGTAGACGAACAAGAATTTGTATAAGACTTGCGGGGGAAAAAAAAAAAAGGAAGGAATATAGGCATACAAAAGAGGCAGAAGCTCCCAATTCTATCAGCTTCCACAATAAAAAAACTAAACAAATTAACAAATAGTAAAATTCAAAGTAAGTCAAAGAAACTGTGACCAAATTTCAATGTCTACCTTCTTCTAGCTCGCATCTGTGAAAAAGACACCTCAAGAGCTATCTGAGCCTTTTATTGCCCTTTACTGTGTATTTTTAAAGAACTAAATACTGAGGTACCTTTTTAGTGGGGCCACTTATCCCACTGAAACGACTTTTCTCTTTTTTCTATCCATTCTCTTTTTCTGACCAGCTTTTTCAAGCAAGGTTTCACTGGGTTTCATTGTGTCCTCTGTTTAATGCTTTGAAAGTTGTCTACTGCTCTCAGTCACTTCTCCCTTCATTGTCTTTGGAAGAAAGAACTGCAATTTTTTTCACACTCCCTTTAAGCATTTTAAGGAACTTGAGAAGAAAATGAAAAATAAACCTTAAAAATCTGCTTTCAATCCCAAGCCTCTCACACTGGTTGTCATAAAGCTCAATGAGCATTACTGCCTCCAGCCTCTACCTTTCCTATACAAAATTTTCTGCCCTACAGGTTGAATGCAGCTGAATAGCAGACTTCTCATACAGGGGACATTCTCCGAGGAAAACTGACACTTGGAGGCTGCATATTTAAACATTTACCATAGTCTCCTCTTGCCTATAATGCAATTTCTCTTCTTGCAATTGCTTCCTTTCAAACTGTTTTAATTAGCCATACAATTAGTTTCCACTGACTTTTCCCTCTGTTGTAATTTAGATTTAACAGCAGAAAGACAGAATAGCATGCACTGGTTGGAAAGGCAGTCCTGACTTATAACAGAGCTGTGTGTAATACTGTAGATTTCTTTCAGGTTAATATTCCACAGACCTGCTTCAGTGGCAGAACAGGCCCTACAGGGGCTGTGTCCCCCAAGACCAGGTGCTTTGTCTGTCTAAAAGGGTGCAATAAAATGTTTTGGAGAACAACAGAACATTTCTCCAGGATAGCCACGAAGTAATCTACCCATAGGAGGAGGGGAAAAAAAACCCTTCAGTTGATATTTGACATTTCCTAATATATAATTAACTCCACACAAGGAAAAAATCCAGGGTGCAGTGACTTTCTGACTCCATACCTTGCCCACTCTTGCTAAGAATTTCCTGTGTGTTGGAGTGTGTATTGCCTTTTACCATATTTTTTTTTCCTGTTTGTTTGCTTAACCATTATTGATACATTTCTGTGTTTTCTAGGACACTTGGAGCATTCCCCTGTGCAGTCCTGTCATCTTGCCTTACTTGGAGGCCCAGGGACGTTCTTGGGTGTCTGGCATCAAGCATCAAGCTCTCCATGTGCTTTCAGACACTGCCTAGGCTAATTTTGCTGCAAGGACAAGAAATAGGCTACAGCACCACACTCCAAGGCAACCTCTTCCACAGTAGTATTTTGTTATCTTTGTTTCGGATGCTATCACTTAGGAGAAGACTGTTCAATGACCATCAGCAGGCAGGTTTCTCTATCTCATCATGCAGTTCACCCAACTGCAGTTCTCTTCTTGGCAGAGAACTCTCTGGATCTTCGTTATCATTTTCTTTTTGTACTTTCAGCCCTAAAATTTCCTCTGTTAGCAAGTTTCTAATCTAAGGCCATACTTACAACTGGTTATATGTCCATTCTCTGTCTCTCAGACAAACGGAGAAAAGGCTATTTGCAAACGCAGGAACACGGTTAATGGAGTTTTGGGGGGGGCTGTTTTTCACTAAAGATAGTTGTTATCATCTTTCAGCCAGATGGTTTTAGAGTATTCGATGCAGTGTCTCAGCTGCTCTTTTCTTACATTCCTTCAGAGCGCCAGGATGAGTGTCACAAAGAGGCATTCGGTTCGTTTTTTAGCTCACCCAATAATGTAACACTTCGTGGAATTTCCATTCCGGACTTTCTGCAAGACTTGTAACACACCAAATCTCTGATGATAGCCCTTTTTAATCTGCAAGGCTACATTGCAGCTAACAAAATTTATGTCTCTTTGATAATCATGGGGGTTTTTTTTGTTTCTCAAAACATGGAGAAGCAGGTAAGAAACACTACAGAACAGTAAAGATAATATAAATCAGGTAATTAAGCAGAAGCTCTTAGGATGTCACTGAAGGCTCATAAAAAAAGCCAACTGATCACAATGAGGTCTTGTTTTGCTTGCAGCATCCTGTGCTTGCTTTTTTGAGAGATTCTGATTAACTTCTGCCCTGTCACAAGAGTGGTCTTAAATAATTTGAACTATTGGGTCCAGAAGACTACACAGAGAAGCAGCATAAGAGGAACAAGAAAACAAACAGCTTGAAAATGTGAGTTGGAGGTGGTAGGGCAAGCAGTGAAGAATTAAGTTACAGGAACTTGCTAGCTGAAAATGTGAGAGGAAATAAGGGAGTTAGAAGGTTATATGAAACAGGGAAAGAAGATGGTAACTGTTGAAAAGATACTACAGAACAACTAAAATTCAGTCATTACTATGTAAAACCCAGAATGCACTGGAATCATGCTGGCTCTTTGTTCGATGTTTTCGGTAGCGGTTGTTTTGTCTCTACAAAAACCATAGGGCTTGTTGTTTTCCTCCCAGTCAATTGATACTAAAGGTATTGAATTTTCTCAGCATCTCACCTATCGCCGTCTTGTATCTGTGTCAAAAAAACGCACGAGTGCATCAAGCAGGCAGGAACAAGGGAGGGGGAAGATCTGTGCAGTCACAAGTGAACAGAGCTGCTGAGAGAGCAAGGAACGGGGCAGGCAGATCTGCTGTCCATCAGGTGCTTGCTCCACACACTCCTTCCCCTAGCTCAAGATGCAGCTGCTCCCCTTTATCCACTGACAGATGCTACAAGGTGACACAAGGTAAGAGCAGGGATGAAAGTGGCTACTATGGAAATAAGCAAAGATGCTCTCAGTAAAACACCTGTTCACCTGCTCAACCACAAGCAGCAATCTTGCCCAGATATATTCTGAAAGGTTTGCCCAGGCTCAGCCTTAAGCTTCCTGAAGCCATACTACAAAAGCACACTCACTTTTGAAGAGGATGGACAGAAATACAAAAAAATTAGGAAAAATTCCTTCACCAAAAGGATTGCCAAGCATTTGAACAGGCTGCCCTAGGAAGTAGCTGAGTCACCATCCTTGGAGGTATTTAAAAAATGTTTAGATGTGGCACTTAGGGACAAGGTTTAGTGATGGTCCAAGACTTGGCACTGCTGGGTTAACAGTTGGACTCGATGATCTTAGAGGTCTTTTCCAACCTAAATGATTCTAAGGGACCAGAGTTTATATTTAGAATTATAGTACCCACTGTTTAATACTGACATTTTTACAGGTCTTCTGGGATGCACTGTTCATGTGGCTGGCTTGCACATTTGACAGTATCCTACACCTACTCAGTTTAGGGAAGCTCATTTCAGAAAAGGGGATGAAGCCACAGATACAGCAACAAGAATCACACTGACTGAATGTTTTCTTTGTAACTGCAAGCATTGCAGCAAGTAGAACAGGAAACAGCAGAAACCACCTAAAAAAAGTTATGGTTTAATAGTGCAAACATCAGGGACAATGAGAGGACTGCATCCTCTCAGTTTGAAGAGGCAGATAAGGCAGGATGAAAAACAGGGGTAATTTACCCAGACTGCAGGAACGTCACTGCACAAAGAGCTGGTCCATGAGGAGAGCAAGGACAAAATTCTTGAGTGCACAAAGCAGCAGCTTGGGGCAAGCCTTGCAGCTGTCTCAGAAGGAATGTGCACTTTCCATGGGCATTAAAATCTGCTGGAACAGGTGAAAGAGGGAAGTAAATACAGACTTAATTCATGGCAAGCTACACAGGCTAAGAATATAGGAAAGTAAATGACTTAGCATAGGGGAAGTTTGAGGCAACAGGTCATGCAAAAAGGGATGAAAAGGTCACAGCAATTATGTATAGCCTTTTGGATAAAAGAATCCACTGCAGAGTCTCTGGATGTACTTCCAGCAATGTTAAAATGTTGCTTCCAGCTACTGGATGACAGCACATCCTGGAGTTATAAGTATTCATTGTCAGGATGTACACCCCGCATTTTGGGAAACTTTGCTTTAGAACATGCTACAGTGCCATTACTCCACACCCTCTCCCTTCTCCCAGGGGGTCACCATCAACACAGAAAAGACAGCTTTGAGGAAGGCAGGTCCATATTCATTCTTAAGGAACTAGAAGCAGTCAGATCAGGCTTTCTGGCAGATACTCGACCGGAGTAACCTGGAACAGATCTGACTCCAGCTGACAGAGGTATCAAAGTTTCCAAGTTTGGTTCCTTAGGAGGAGACTAGAACCACAACACGATAAGACAGAGAGACAAGCCATTTCAAGCCTTCATCCCAGTGTACACCATGCTTCTGGGTTACCAGTTCTAGTCCTGGGATATTTGTGGATTTTTATTTTGCTCTTATTCCAGTCCTATTTATGCTTGCATTTTTTCAGTGCAAATGTGTGCTGACCATTTTTTCTCCAAACTGTCAATAAAGTGCTAAATTTTTCCAGCTGCATTTGCTCTCATTTCCACTCAATCTTGAGATGGTCGCAGATGAAAAAGCACCACTGGCACAGAAGGTGGGTGTCCTCATTCTCCACGTGAAGCTTGGAGAAGCTTCCAGCTGCTTATTCTCTAGAGAACAAAGCAGCAGGCTAGAGGGCAAGTGAATACCAGCACAAAGATCTGTGTTGCCCCAAGAGGCACATCAGCCTCCTCTTCTTTTGGTGGAGCAGTTGGAGACTGTCCCTCTGGGAGCAGCACAGCATGGAGAAACATGCAGGACAAAGAGTGATGCAGGTTGTGTTAGTGTGGCACAAGGTGAGATGCCCTGAAGGAGGGGAATTCAAGACATATTAGAACACCAAACATTAAACTTAGATGCCTTCTCTGCTCTGTTGGCTCCTTATTTTGCACACTACTACGCCACTTTTTATAAGATATCTCATGAACAATATCAGTGAATCTATCCTAACCTTCTTTGTGTTCTAAATATGCAAACCACAGAATATTTTTCATGATCTTACACATTATTGTTCAGAAAGCAAGAGAAAAGAAGCTGCATAAATGAGTTACTTTGCAGTCTTTATTAAAAGAAAGTACATTTAGAAACGATCAGATGATGCAGAGGTAAAGTCACCTACAAAACCAGACAGATTAGCATCACCCACTGATCGTTGATCCTGGTGGCACTACAGGCAAACTGGGAAGGGCTTTAGGGCAACTTTGTACTCACAGATTGTAGGAATGAAGAAAGAGTTGCAAGCAGAAACAAAGAATTAAAAGATAAATAGTAAAGCAAGTTCCTTCTCCTCTCATTTTACAAATTTCCTCTACTATGGTGCAAATCCAGAGCATTGATTCGAATGCTATTTTACTGGATTTCCATTTGTTTTGCCTGGGCCCCTACATTAATCCAAACAATAAGGGCCTTTAAAGCATTCATAAATAACCTGCTGCTGCGGCTGCTGGCACCTAGGAGCCAAGTGCAGCAATGTTAAGCAACAACAAATTTCATAGTTCAAGAGGCACAGTTAAGGAAAAAGGTTGCTCAGAAAATCACTCTCATTTAGCACAAAGATCCTTAAAAATTGCATGAAATCAGTCAAGTAACTATAGAAACCAATTTCTTCAGCTCTGTATCACACGTCTCACACCTCAATTGTCTTTATTATCGTCTGCTGTCAGATCCTTAATCAGAAATGTGAACAGGCTTGATGATTTATTCAGCAGGGAAAAGAATCTGTAGGTCAAGTGAAAAATTTCACACACACATACACACGCACACACATCTTCAACCTTAGGTACTTTCATTTCATTCTGTTCCCAGTAGCTCTGGGGGCAACTCCAGTGAGATCCAATATTAAGGCTCAATTAAAATAAGCTCCAATTAGTGGAGCTTTTTTCTCTCAGGCTAGAAAAGTCAGGAAATGGATATTGGGAAATGTAAAAAGTCAGCTACTGAGAGGAGGCTGCAGACATAAATGAACTTATTTGTTGATTTCTACAGTTGCTATGCAGAGGCCTCTGGGAGTAAAAGCTTAACCAGTCTAAGCTATAAACTAAAACCCCTGCAGCTAAACATGAACTGTGTGAAACAAGGGCTCCATTCCAGAACAGAAAACTGCTGGGCCCAGAAAATTAAAAGCCAGAGGCATTTTCCATTTAAAACTAAATCCCAGTACCGCCTCCCAGCCAAAGAATTATAAGCAGTATCAGATTTACAAAACGAACAATTACCCTGGAAAAATGTAGCCTATTGTACAGTCCCAGATGCTAAATCTCAAAGTTTCTTTTTTTTTTTTTTTTCTAATCCCACATTATATTCCTACCAAGTGTACTGATGCAGTTTACAAAGGACTGTTTCTAGACAGGACTGAAACTGCAAAAATAAAATGTTAAAAAAAGAGAGCTCATAATTCATTGACCTCATTTGAAGCACTGCCCTTGCCTGTGGCAGTTCCTGTCCTTCCCCAAGGCTTCTGCAAATGGTATGCAGCAGCAAAATAAACCCTGACCTAATTGCCAGGACAGGGCTGCCAACCTTCTCTCAACACACAAAGGCAAGCATGGTAACTGGAAAGTCCTACCTCTTTCGCTTTCTGCTTTAACCGCAGTTGCTCTGGATCTTCTTTATTGAGACGGCTCTACCGAAGGAAGAGGAAAAAGACTGAACAGAAATTACTGGCGTCCAAACACCATCCTAGCCGTTAAATATTTAATAAATGACAGTTTTCTCTGGTGATTGAAAGATTTAGCTCCAGGGGTGAATGCCTCAATCCAGACTGGCTTCCATCCCCCCCCTCCACGCACATACGTGCACACCCCTCCTCATCTGGGCCGGCTGCCTCTGCTCGAGCCTGAGGCAAGATTAAGCTGAAAATGATGCTAACACTGTCAGTCAGGTCCAGTCTAGGCATGATGTTGTTCATGTCAGCAGCAGACACTTGGAAAGGACAGGAAGTATAGGAAAGAAAGGGAGTCGTATTCATGCAAGCACAACACAGTTCTTTCAGCTCTAGATTAGGCTTCCACCCAAGCAGCTCCAGAATTCGGCTGGAAACAAAACCAAAAGAAAAGAATAAACAGAAGATGGTCAAGTCTCAGCTGATGAAGCAACATCTACTGTCGTGTTTTTTGGGTTTTTTTTCTCCACTTCTTGAGGTGAGGGAAGAGAGAAGAAACTTATTCTGTACTAGCAACAGCTCCATCAGGGGTTCATGGATGCTGTGGTACCAGCTCCAAGGCTAGCCTTCTGAAACGGACTACAGAAAACAGATACACCTGCAAGGGTGGTGGATTTCACCAGGCTTCTGTTTCAGAGGCAAAAAGAGAACCAGGAAGGATATCTGTAGCTTTTTACTTCATTTTGACCAGTAGGAATAATCTCAAAAGAGGAGTTCACCCCACCACAAATTTCAAAGAACTCTTGTGGACTTTTTTTAAAATGTAAATAGGTTAAATCCTTTTCTGTATAGCCTCAATTGTCCTAAACATTATAGAATTTCAGTGACAGGGCTAATGGTTTCTATATTTAAAGCGGAAGTAGGAGAAACCTGAAGATGTTCACCAATCTAGAGGACATGACTACTTCCTTGGAAAGCCAGAGTCTTACCTTGGCTGCTCGAAGCAACATTTCACGTTCCTCTTCATCTTTTCTCTGCTTTTCTAGGTGATCAAGCTTTTCAAGAAATCTCAGTTGTGCTCTGGTGTCACTACATACGATGTACTTATCACTCCCCTGGAAATAAAAAGGTTTGTTATAGACAACCAGGCTCTTATAACTACCACTAGAGCTAACAAACCTAATGGGAACAATCTGAGAAGAACAACACTATTTTTCTTAGCTGAAAAGTGTAGGCTGTTTCAGAAAGACTTCAGGTGGTAGGTAGTCATTTAGTCATCTCCTCTCCACCGAAGCGTGTTTCCAGGTGTCTGTGACTAGTAAGAGGTGACTGAACAAAAAACATTAACAACATCCAGTCTATACTGACTACAATAACAGAAGTCTTCCTAACCTTAGACTAAAGATGGAAATTTTGTTTTAAACCAGCAACCTCATATCCAGTAAACATGTTAGGAAAAAAAAAAAAGGAACTGTAAAGCAGCAGGGCATAATATCTTTTCTCCTTTGAAGAGGAAAAAAAGTAGACTTTGACATTTTAAGTTTGCAGTGTTTTGTGTTCTAGTTTCAGCCATTTAATGCAGAAGTTGAAACAAGCATCACCTGGTATTTCCAAAAAGAAGTTTTATGTATCGGAGGGGTGGTTTAGAACCAGTTATAATGAATCTTAGGGGTGAATAAGGTGAAATATATTATACACAGTATATTATAGATTTAAGAACACGTATTTTTGCCTCAGTGAATGCTTTCAAGTCACAGAATAGTTGAAAGGTAACCTGGGGAAGTCATCTGGTCCAGCCACCTGTACAAAGCTGGGCCAGTGAATACTAATGATCAGTTCCAACAATCTCTGGACACACAAGCATTGAAACAGGACTGAGGTCCTTTTGGTCTAAAGAACAGCAATCAGTAGTTTATTTTACATTCTATTTTTGCCCCCACTGGAAAGCCTGAGTTGACATATGCTTTAGCTCAGAAAGGCAGAGAAAGGAAGGATCCAAAACATGGTCAACTGGCAATGAAAAGCTTGGTTTTACTACTCTGCTCTTCCAAAGACAGGCTTCTTGAGCCATGCGTTGGCCAGAGGGCATTTAGGCAACACAAGACAAGGAGCCCATTCTAGATGAGGCACGTCTGTGCCACCTCTTTGGACCACATTTTAGTGCACGGCCTACAGTTGTCTTCTTTCTCTGCTACTTTGTGGACTCTTTTTTTTCCTGAGAAATTTATCCTGGGGCTTTTATCAGCCAAACACACTATGTACTTTCAGCAACTCTTCGTTCTACCCTACCCCAATCTCACACTGCAATGAAACAACTCTGACACAACTATTCTGAAGCAAGCACAGGATATTTTACAGCTGTATTTTAGGCAAGGTTCTATGTTAAGTATACGGACTATCAGTGACTCCAGTTGCTCAATTTTTAGTTTTCAAGGATACTACACTCAGACTCTTCTTCCCACACCCAGTTGTGCGCTATGAAAAGATAGAAGGAAAACGGAAGTTTTCTTGTCGGGCACTGCTGTCTCTGAATTTTCACAACTGAGTCAGAGCATGAAATCAATCCCTTTTCTGGTATTATGTTTGGTCCTTTTCAATCAGCCACCTCATCGTCACGTATTACCAACTGTGGCTCCAAACACACCATATGCTGCAACCAGAGACTTTCCCAAGCAGCGTCTGTGGCTCTGCAAAAAAGTCCAACAAACCTGTTCCCCCCTCTTCTATCACTGCTCAAGCTTTTTTAAACCGCTCCCCACAAAGCATACACTATTCTTGAGTCACTCTCAGTACATCAGTACAACTTGTTTTGAAGCAGCCGTTTATAATAATCCACCACCATGCCACAATCCTTTTAAAAGGACAAAGAAGAAAGCTGTAGTACCAGAAGATTATTTTTTCCAAAGTTTAGAACTGTTTCACTTTGGAATACCCAGATGTTTACAAACTTTAAGACAAATCCATGACCCTGTACCAACCAGCAATGTAAGTCTCTCAACCAGAAGCTCCCCAATGCACTACCATGAGCTTATATGGGACAAGAAGTAGGTGCATCCATAACAGTATTTCAGCTCATCACCTGTTTTAAGACAGTTTATTCCAGGAGTTTTAAAAGAGGAACACCTGCGGTTTTATTTTGTCCTACTCAATAAACTTCTCTGTGGTCATTTAGCAGGGAATTGCTGAGACAGAAAACATTACATTGTACCCCTGTTCATGACTCGCAGCCGGTGCTGTTAGGATGAAACATTATCACCCACATCCTATGGCCCTACAGATAATGCAGTTCAGTATTGTGGCCTTTCAGTGCTACTGCATGAGGGGGAAATGTTTTCATGGAGTGCTGTTTCTGCTCAGCACCATGCCATGCCCCTCGGAGCCATGAGCTCACGGGCTCCAACCACAGGAGCATGGCAGCTGTTTCATGCTGGGATGAACCCACATAAAAACCCATTCCCTTTATGGTCTTACAAAGGCTCTATACGAGCACTGCAACAAGAGCTGCATCACAGAGAGCAGCTCACAATCATCCGAAAGGCTATTCCTACTTCGCATAAAGAGACCACCATCACAGTTTTAGCCCTATTAAGTCAGTGACTTCCAATTATATTTTTTCTTCTTAAATTTAGCAAAAAAAGGACAAAAGTTGACAAGCCTACATGATGGCATGGCATGAAGCTTTCACCCTGCCAATTCACTCTCTCTGCAGGGCAATCTATCAGATGAAAGCTTCTAGGCATGAGCTGAGCAAACTGGGAAGAAGAGTTTCCTGAGTATGATCCCATAAACTACTAGCCTTTCTACACCAACTCCTACCCTAATAATACCTACCTTGGTTTCACCACACCTATCCCTATTACTGTCTTTCTGTAATGAAGATAGGTCCATACAAAGCCTTATGGAGTAACCACCCAACCCTCCTGGAAAGGCTCTGGGAATCTATCTAAACATACAAGCAGCCCACATGGTGCAGGGGTACCCATCACTAGCCATGAGGGAAAAGGGAACAGGGGGTAAGCACTGGGGGAGATGGAATACAGAGCTGTATAAATACCTATATTAATACATAACGGGACTCCAACACCCTGCAGTGTTCTCTTCTTGAACTTAAGACTTCTAAAAGCCTGTCAGCATCTCTCACAGTAACGTTACTCACAAAGGTAATCCTGTAGGACACTCCTCTCTCGCGTAATAACCATCTTCCTAACAAAAGAGGATGTCTGGGCCTCTAAGATTACTGTGCCAGTTACTTTTGCTTTTTTTGTTTGTTTTGCTTTTGAGAAAAGAGGAAAAGAAAGCCAGCTTATTGCAATCTTATAATCTTATCATCGCTTCTGGCAATTCAATCAGACAAAAACCTATCTGTTTTTCTATTGCTTTAGTTCAATGAGA
Organism: Struthidea cinerea; assembly: GCA_013397865.1. Classification (NCBI taxonomy): domain Eukaryota; kingdom Metazoa; phylum Chordata; class Aves; order Passeriformes; family Corcoracidae; genus Struthidea; species Struthidea cinerea. Next base: position 327,693 of record VZTI01004016.1, on the reverse strand, counting down.
AAGAAACCAGCCCTATCCAGCCTACTGTCCAAAAACATTTCCTTCTGTTCTCAATGTCTGCAAAGACACTAAGTCCTACTGGTTACTCAGGACTTCGGCTTCCTCCTCACTTTTGCTCACAAGCCCAACTGTACCTCCAACTCTGGAGAAACAACATACAACATGTGCAGTTTTCTAAAGTGTTTTCATAAAAAACTGCACTTTTCCTATATTGATTTTCTTTTCCATTACATCTTCTTCTGGCAAGGAACAGAATACTCCAACTGCTCCAGACAACAACATAAATACTTAGAAGTTTCCAAATAGCTGCTCCTCTTTATTGTTGCTGCTCCAGTACTGAAAAGCCTATAAAAAGTGTTCAGTATGAAAATAACTCCTATTCCATCAGCTGGTTGCTCTTGTTAAATTTCATTAAGTATCAAGTTCTTGTAAAAAAACTCAAACCTGAACAAACAGGAACCTAAGAGTTTACAGATACATTTGCTTCTAACTTCTTTTTTTTTTTCCCTAAAACAGCTTCACAATGAAAGAATTAAGGATTAGTATCTTGTTATGGAATGACAAAAGAAAAAAAGAAAGAGCTGGTTTGGCCAGTGAATTATCACTTCCCAGAGCTCACTGGGACACAATATACTTTATATTGAATGAAGCTAATACAAGATGGAGGAGAGGGAATATGAGGTATCATGGGGGCAAAAAAAATACCTTAAGACGAAAAGGGCCTCTGCCTTCACAAGAAGCACTTTCTAAAAGTAAAATAATCAATTTGGTTTCCCAAGGCTTTTTACTGAGCCAATACTGCAGTTCCACCAACAGTAAATGCATAAGGAAAACACAAGCCCCTAAATCAACCCACCATCAAAGGCAATCAAAGTTAGCTTTACATTTACCATGTAAGAGACTTTGTGTAACAGCCACCGCTGCTATGGAAGAGAAGAAACGCATGCATTTAGGCTTATGCTGGGTTTTACGAGCACCTCTCCAACAAGTCAAATGGAACAGTTATTCGCTGGGCTAGAAACAGCTAAAACCAGCCTTTGGTAGATACTGAGAACACAAATGTTGCCTGTGATGGGCCCACACTTGGAAGAGGTTTACCTTCAAGGCTGCAAAGCAGGGAAACTTTGGTGCAAAACTTGCTAATGATTTCCTTTACCTTGTGGGTGGATACTCTGTGCCGAGCAATTACAGTTAGTTTTTCTAGGAGCCCTCGTAATCTCTCCTGTGTGGCGTGGGAGATCAAGTTCACAACATCAGAGTTAAGTTCCATAATGTCATGCCTTTTACCTGTGGAAGCAGAGAAAATCCATTACGTGTTTTAGTAGTAGCTGATAATTGAAATAATTAGCACAGCAGGTATTCTGTTCCCCCTGGAAGTCATACCCATTATGAATAAAGGTTTGGAGATTATGATTTTCCTGGTAAAGTCACAACTTCAAAGATCTTAGACATTACATTAATAAAACTTAGCCTGGAGCTTCAGAAAATATAGACATTGTTTCACTTAGCCTCCAGAACCACTCTCCTTGCAAGGTCATTTATAGGACAAAGTTAATAAGAACACAAATCAAGCTTCATGTTCAGGGAGGGGGAGAAGCGGTAGCTGTAGAAATTAGTGCCATATTCTGTTAATTCCAGTAATTAAAAAAATACAGAATTACATTTTGCCCTGCTTGACACTGTGCTTGTTAACAACTCATGACATTTATTTGACGAGCAGGGATGGGTTTTGCAGCGCACTCCAGGCACACGAGACCCTCCGAACTGCCTTGGCTGACCGACGCGGGGCAGACAGACCCAACCAAGCCACGGCGGCCGCTCGGACAGCGCAGATTCCAGCCCAGCCGGGGTCATCCTGCCATCACCTTCAACCTTTTCTCTCGGGCTGCTGCTGATTCTCCGCGTTTCAGCAGCTGCGACCGAGGCTGGTGACAGCTCCAGGCAAGGCTGTGCTGGCCCTGCACCTAGAGCTGGGCATCACCTCTGTAACCTTCCCGCGGCTGCAGGCTGCCGACGGAGAAGCCTTCCCGTGGTTGACACCATCGATCACTCAACGCAGCTCCATCCAGACACCTGGGCGGCAGCGACTTTTCCCTGGTAGGCACGGCAGGCAGCAGTTCCACATGCCTCATACGTTGTACCTGTCAGAAGCACTTCTCCTTGCCCTGCGCTGCGTTTACAGCGGCTGTAATACTTTATGATGCAATATACAGCACGCCTTCAAAACCCATTTCAGTATTTACTGCCAAGCGAAGTGTTAAGAATGGATAAACAGCACACTGTAAAAAAACTAATCACCTATTTCATTTGCCTTTGCTGCAGCCACTGAAAATGAATGACAATCTCACAAGACAGGAGAACCTAGAATGTTTTCCCAGATACAATCAAAGCATTCCCCCGTGTTTGATCAGTAAGCATTGGCCTGTAACTTAACTGAGTGCAAAGCTCATTTTGCTCAAGAACCTTTCAATACTTCCTCAGCAGCTTCTCACTAGACTATCAGATGACTGAAACACCAACTTAAAGACAAAATAAAAATAAAATCCCCTCAAACCTCAAGACCTCCCTCCCCCCACACACACACACCTCTTAATCCAAAGATGGCTCAGTTCAAAATCAGACATGTCCACTTTCTGAACTGCTCTACTCCCTGGCAGTATTCCTTTCTTTGCAAACAAGCACTTTTCATTTATGACATGAATTATTGCTATTATCATTATTATTATTAATTTGGAACAACTACCATTCTAGCTATGAAACAGCCAGGCTTCTATTTTCTGTCTTTCAACAAATTGTCTTTACACCCACAACCAGTAAATTATTCTAGAAATATTCTCCCTGTTTTTGCAGAGCTCTTTATTTTTCCTTATATCCACTTCCCACAAGTGACTGATTAATCCTCTACTGAATTTTGAGAAAATCTTCTAGGCACCAGTTCTGACGTGCATTTTCCCTTTACCACTAGAAACACAGCACTTACTATGCCCCCTACAGCTCGAGATGACACATCTGGCTGACCGGGGCAGGAGCACCAAGGTCGCAGGTAGCGCTTGCGAGTTACACGCTTGTCACACGCTAGCTGCTTACTCTGGACTAAAAACCAGTTGTGTGTGGAAACAGAAAAGCTTTGTGAACACGTGGTTAAGCCAGTGTGACAGGATTGTGACTGCACATTCAGGCTTTCCTGGATGGTCAGCTGTAAAACTCAAGTGTTCCAGTACAGTGAGTACCAGGCGGAGGGCACGAGCAAGGGGCTGAGCAACACACATCGAACTTGCTGTCGATAGCAGTGGGACCAGCCACTACAGCTGCTACACAAATGCACGCTCCCTGCTCTGACATAATACCACATTGCTAAGCAGCAGTTATTATTTTGCTCAGAAGGTAACAGCTGAAATGATACCTACACTAGAAACTTCCTGTAACACAGGCATTCAATGTACATTCCACAGTACTGCTATTCACTGTACAGACAAACAGCTTCAACATCTCTTTTGTATAAAATTAACCAAGGTTTTTTCCATGGAGGGAGTCATAAACAAAGGTCTGCTCTGTGTGCATTGGAAGTTTGAAATTTCTTCCTAATGTTAGTCAATAGAGTACATATACCTGGACGGGCTGAGGAATGCAAAAACTGTTAGGGACGTTTAATACAGTGTAATACATCAAGTTAGAAGCTGCCGAGATAGAAAAGCACATTTAAGTGTTTTGACACTAGCGTCTTTATGGTTGTTAAGTGTTGCACTAGGTTTAAGAGTAAGAAAGTTGCTCACTTCTCACACGTTAAAGTGGCATCGGTTTCTTTTTTCTGGTTGTGCTTCAGACTGTTTCCATGTAAAGAAAACCTTAAAGGACAGTTGTTTCCCAGAAGGGGAAGTGAAAACCCAGTATTGTTTGGTAGAAACACATGAATTGAGATTGTAGGTCTTAATAGTTCCAGGTCCTTCTTCAAAGATTGGAGGCTGGCTGACGAAAGAGGCAAGGAAACACTAAATCCATAATTTCTGCTATGTGTGCTTTGTTCTCACCTATGTTCAAGATCTTACTCTGAAGAGCTTCTGGAGAGAGAAATGGTTCATCTGCACAAGAGTGAATCACTGTACCAATGAGCTCAGAGTTTTCTGACAAAATGCACGCATTCTCCTCATTGAGATTAACTCCAGCCATAGAAGTCACATCATTTAGGTCATCTTCATCTCTACAAAAGAGGACACCAACATTTTATTCTTTGTTCACAATAGACATAAAGAAAAAATCTCCACTATCAACAAGCAGCCACATTCACATATCCCTATACAAAACAAATGTTTACTGTGGGTGTGGACTCCCGAAAGCTCTCACACGTCTGCAAAGTGCCTCTGAAACATTCATTTGGCTAATGCCTCAGTTGCTAGGCATTAGCAATTCCTTTATATGAAACTGATATTTTGAGCAAGCTTGGAAACCTAGGACTGAGGTAAACCCAGATCAAAAGTTCCCACAACCCCTAACCCTGCACCACCACTCTTGCAGTCTGAAATTTGTTCTGAAACTAATTCACCAGGTAGAACCGAGTTGAACGCTGACTCACTGGACTATAAACAAGCCCATTTTCTAACCAAGATGCATATCTTGCAAACTGAAGCTTAAAGCACTAGCACAGACCTGATCTTCACTTTCTTTAGCGAGTTCCCTGAAAACACAGGACACAAACACTCCTTGATCATATACCAGAGCCAATTCAGACCTTGTCCTTTGGATCAGTCCTACCACACTTATGTACATAGCAGGGAAGATGCCACTGCTTCTGAAGCACCGTGCCAGAGCTCCAGCTGGTAACACCATTAGTTGGATTCTTGTGTAGCAGCTTTGGACTACATGTTCAAAATAAAAAATTCAATTCTTGCATATTTAGGGTGAACATCATGCAGATGAGCTATAACAGCCCATGTGCTTCAGCCTAATGCTTTTTTTAAGGCTCATTTAAGTTAAAATACTGAATGAATCTTATACGGGCAAAATGTCTGCGCTACTTCAGCAGTGAAACAATCGAATTTATGTCAAGTAAGTTTAGACCACAAAGAGAAAGCATTTTTACTTCACAGTGTGACAAAGGCCCTAATCCTTCAGGGATTTAGGACCAATCCAAAACAGACCTCTGCAGTATTAGGACAGGTAAGTGAAATCACTCAATCTGAACGTCCTTCTATTTGGAAAACAAAGAAAGCAAAACCAACACACGCACCCCTCTTGAAAAGTATTCTCTGGCAAGGTTTGAAAAAGTTCACCTTCAGAAAACACTGTGTGGCCTAAATAACTTTTGAACGAGGGGTTAGCCAGAAATTTCCTGTTCTAAGGTGAAATATTTCTTGGAGGCTGTCTTTTGACTGACTAGAGGTAGAAGCTGAAGTTATTAGAACATGAGTTGGGGTTGAGGTTGAGCAATACTCAAAAGACACAAGAAAACGTCGGGATATTTTTCTTAAAATATAGATATATTTTCTCCTTTGGGCTTCAGTATGTTTCTATGGCACAATTCTTCTGCAAACTTCTGGAGAGAGACCTGGCCAGAAAAGGAGTCCCGCCTTAAGTCTAGTCTTCTTCTACCCTTCCTTCCATTTGTGTGCCCTCACTGCTAGCAGTTCCTAGGCAGGTGTGTTCAGCGAAAAGGAGACCCAATAGATGCTCAAACCAGCTCCAGCTCTTTAAGTCTAACTAGCCACAACAGCTTCCCAACTAGGTGTGTGCCCCAAATCCATCATGCTAAGAAAAGTGTTAAGCCCCAGGACGGTCAGAACACCTGTGTCCACAGCTACAGTTCAAAGCTGAAGCCAACAGTGCAGAACAGCTTCCCCCCTCCTACCCCTTCACAACCCGCAACTGAGCAGCTCCAAGTGTACACTCAGGCTCTATCAGCCTAACAGAGACCCTGAACTTTCAACAAGCGTGTCAATGAAGCTTCACGGGATGATAATTGGGTGCTAACTGATCTTCACAAGTACATTCCAGTTCCCTCTTCTTAGTGACCACTACAGAGAAGACTTTGCTGGTGGCAGAGACAAGAATCCCACTAAAGCACAGCGACTGCCACAGATCTGCTGACAAAATCAGCACAGTAGCACCAGGAACACACATCACAAGCTATCAGTGCTGGAACCTGACATCACCCCAGTGGAACTGTTTGTGGAATCCCAGGAAGGATGCCTGCATCCCAGGTACAACTGCATGGCATGCAGTTTCAGGAAATAACTTTTGCTTTTAATCTGACTACATATTCCAAATGCTCAAGCAAAGAAAAGATAAACTATAATACACATCTATCCATTTTTCTACATAGAGAAGTTTCATTTCTCTATAATCTGCCTTTATCAGGTTACTATTTTCTTGAGTACTTCCCTGCACGCAGTCTCTCTAGTGTGTACAAGCATACAAGAGTTTATATGCAAGCAGACATCTCTACCTGTACTTTTCTTCAGGACCAGGTCTAGTTTTTTCACTGTGAGACATAAGTTTGCATTAAGTTCAGAGTCATTAGCTTTGACGAAAGATATGAAAATACTGCTGCACTTATTTTACTTAACCCAAAAAAATTACCACTACACTTCCTTAGAAAAGTGCTCACTAAAGATTAATGAAAGTTTCAGAAGCTTATGAACTTACTTTCAGAAGTAAGTTCATACTTTTTACTAGTCTTTTTTTGTTGTTCAAACAAATCTCAATCATTTTAAGTAAGGTATCATGTACTTTGAGTAAGCTATAGAAATCATTCTAATAAGGTGATGAATTTAAAATCTTACATGAAGGTGTTTCTGATGGATATCGACTGGCTTTCACTTGCAGCAATCTCTCCATAAAGCCCCTTTTCTGCACCACTTCCTTTAATGCTTTTTGCATTTGATCATGTCACACTCAGAAATCAACAGGAAAAACTCACCCAGCTGTTGTAAGTCTCCAGTGACTTAAGCTTAGTAGGACGGTGGAAAACAGAACTCAAGAATTCTGAGTGATACACTGCATGAAGTCAGGTTTGACATTTATACTGAATATTCACTGCAAAGGAAGCCCAAGCAGTGCAGATGCACCTCACATCTATGAATTTGCCTCTGCTGCCTGAAAAGTGAGTCTGTGGCACCCTCTGGTGTCTGACGACCGCACTTGTCTTCTGAATCCCTCTACTCCATTTTACCCAAGAGTCAAAAACTAGAAAGGCACACTGAACCCAAACCTCTGGGCACCATCCCTGACAACTACTGAGGCCACTACAACTCCAGCAAAGCCAGAAAGTTTCATGAGCTTTGGAGAACAACTCTATTAAACAGAATAAATTCAAGACAAATATTTGAAGATTAAATATGTGACTTTTTTTTTTCCAGAGTGCTCCAGCATATGCTTTACAGAAACATGTAGATCGGTTTACAAAAACCTTGATTTTTTAAAACCAAACTATCTCTTAACATGCCACAGTGCAATGTCCATGCTTAGCTGAAACAACATCTAGAAGGTTGGAATGCTTTGTGTTTTGCTGGGTTTTTTTCTGTTTGTTTGCTTGGGGGGGCAGGAAATCACCACTTTTTCTACAGCCTATCTCGAGCAACCTAAACCAGCCCGTTAAAGAGCAGACAAGGTCAAATTGCAGCTAATTAAGTACAGCTTAGTGAGTAGAATGTTCTCAAATCCTAACCTAACCTAGTCACACAACGGCAGAGGGAGTCAGGCTCAATGACACACTGCAGTGAGAGTGCACAGTAAGAGCACTCTCATTAGTGCCATTGATGTACAGTCACATCAATTACGAGACAAACTCTCTGCTGGTAACAAATTCCATCGCAAAACCCGAAAGCACGCCGTGGTGCCTCTCTCCCTGCCTCACACATGATCAGCAGTTGATGGATCACAGGTCAGAAAGTTTAATTATAGCAGCGAATAGAAGAAACACCGAGGCTGTATCCAAACACAAATTCTTCAGAGACATGAGACTCTACAAAGAAAACTTAAGGTGAGTTAGAGATTTCCTATCTAAATTCTCATGGACTTATGCTACTTTGGAAAACACAATCCAAAAGCAAAAAGAGAAATCTCTATTGGATCACACTGTAAAACCAGGTTTTTTCCTACACTAAGAATTTATGATTCAGGGAACAACTTTCAAGAATTCAAATTTTTCATGTAAGACAGCTAATACATTGCATTTGGAAGACCACAGAAAAAATGTGGGGGTTTTTTGTGTATGAGTTTGTTTGTTAATTGCTTTTTTTTATTATGATATTTATGAAGGTGGTATTGTTTTTTTTTTAACTTCACTACCCAAAATTACATCCCACATTATATTCTAAAGTATATTTCATATGACCTTGAGGCAGCTGAACAGAGCTATTGCTTTAACATGAGCTTTTCATTTCGACTTCTGGCAACCACTGTTTTTAAGTGTTCACTGTATACTGTATGTTACTGTAAACAGCAGCAGCTCTCTGTCTACACCAGTGCATTCAAAGCTGCAGCCTTCAAGAGGTGAGAAGTTAACTGGTCACAACACAGAGGAGTCATCATGTCTGCTTTTTCCCTTGGAAGAGCAGTGTCAAACTTGCTCAGAAGTGGTAGGACTAATAATGCTTATGGGAGCCTGTACCTCTGTTCCAGCATCACACTTCATAGCTGCAAAAGTAATTTCTGCTTTTGAAAAGTTAATCAGTTGCCAGAACTAAAAGCTTTAAGCACTCTTGCCAATCTAAAGGCCTAGAGAATATGCCAGAAATCATTTTCAGAGATGTAGTCGAAGACTTTCACCCGTACACACAGAAACGAGCCTGTAAGAGGAGCTAATAAAAGATTCTGAAATGCAGCACAGAGCTTTAGACAGGTTACAAGCAAGTCCAAGTAACAGTTCAATGCTATCAGACCATGTGCAAAAAAGCAGAGGTCCTATCTGCTTTAATCCTATTGAGAGACTTTAATACAAGTTAACTAGATTAGTAACTGTATTCATAGGATAGAGACCAATATGCCTCCGCTATGAGTGAAAAACTGACGCAAAATCTAACCTTACCAGGACAGTTTTCTTACACTAAGAATAATTAACATCTGCTCTGAGGTAGAATATTTAAGGTACCCCTTGCCAAAGAGTATTATAACGTGAAAAACATGTATCAGAAAAAAGCTTCTGAAGAAAGTTGCTTTTATTTGGGCTCCATTCCCACATCTATACTTGTCTCTTCCTTTTGTTCCTTCCTATACTTAACTTCTGATATTGTTCATTTCTACCTGAAGGATGTTGCTCCATTCTCTTTCATTTTCGCTTTCTGAACAGGCGATGCTTGAAGCGACAGAATTTTATTTCTTGGCAGTGTGATTTGTTTCAGAATGGAACCTGAAACAAAACAAAGAATATGCTGTAGTAGAAAGCAAAATGCTAAGACAACTGTTTAGTCAGCTCATTCTTCTAGGTAAGGCTACTGCAGACTCAGTAACAGCTAATTAGGTCCATCTGAAAAGCAGACACTCTAGAATCTTACATTCTACATGTTCTGTATGGCCCAAAGCCTCACATACTCTCAGCAAACACCACCCTCCCCTCCGTGCTGACCAGGGAAATGGCTCAGTGAAAACTGCCTGGCTGAGACAAACTCTTATAGTGCATCAACCTGAACCTGTTGAAGGAAAAAGCAAGGTCTCATGAAACAAATCCAAAAGCATCAGTTTAGAGGAAGTTCACTGCAAGGAGCTCAGCCATAGTATTTTAACAAGTACTAATGTTTGATTGACATGCTCTTATTAAGTGCCAGAAGTCAATGTGACACAGATTTTCTCATCAGAGCTCCAAGCAGACAGTAGAGACGTTCAACTTAACGTACAGACAGCCACCTTCTAGCATTCCTGCAATCTACCAACAGCCTGCACTTACTTCTATACCCCAGCAGTCCTCCCCCTTCTCCATGAAAGAGGCTCCATGTTACCTGCAGGAAACTGGCTGGTTTGAACAAGTGTATTCAGCAGCATCTTTTTCTCAGCAGATGTCTGTAGGGTGAGCACTGACGGCTGTGGGAGCGTGGATACTTGCTTTACAATGGTTGCCGATGGCTGTTGGACTACCTGGAAGTGGAATATCCAATATAAAGCATGAGAAAAGCTAAAAACACAGAGAAGTAAACAGTATCAATGTTTCCATTTAGCCAGAAGTGCCACTGGGCAGGTATGCTTGTCTAGCTTTCAGTTTAAAGCAAACAGCATGCTCAGAAAACTTCTTTTTTTTAACTTCATGTCAAGGAATCTTAACAAGTGGTGGTGAACTCTAAGCTCATTCAGTGAGTTCTAACAGACACTTCACCCCTACTCTACACTGAAAACTCTATTAGACAAGTTTCACTAATCATCACACAATCCATTGCACTGAGAGGCTTTCCTCTACACCAGGTGTTGCTCAGCAGACTAACTACTAAACAATGAGTCTGCCTACCAGTAACTTCAAAAGAGGAGGGATCACAAATACCTGGTTAAAAAGGGAGAACACCAAAACAACTGAAGTCCTGCACTAAATACTTTTTCTGCTAAGAATTAAAGAGTACACACTACAAAATTACTGATGTGTTTTTGGAACGGCAACACCAACTGCAAATTGAGACGCTGAGTTTCAAAGTGTTAAGCTAAAGTACACTGAACACATCAGTTACCAGGAACATGAAGTACTAAATAGCAACACCTATAGCAAGCAGAGCCTCTACACAAAGACATCGGCACACAGCTGAAGGGTAAAAAGGAAGGCAGTTCATAGTTTTGTTTAAAGAGACTCTTCAAAGAAACAAAACCAGACAGCAGGATGTCATCACAACACAGACCTACAGGCACAGCCCATAAATACTAATCCTTCCTCTTCAGGGGCAGCTATTAAAATGCAAGAAAGTAATAAAATTGCAGCATCCCTAAAAATCTCACTTCTAAGCCTCCTAGCTAGCAGAAGGTGGGCTTCAGCTTGGACACATCTTTAAAAGAGTTCTTGATTACAGGTAGTAGAAAGATGTTACTTTACCAAAGCATAAAATGATCAAGATCTTCAGATTGAATCCTACTTTTTTAGCAGCAAAAAACTAACATAAAGAAAATGTCAGGACCAAGAAGCCATTTCTCTCCTCTACTTCTTTTATTCTTACTTCAGAAAGCCTAAAGAGTGCTTGTACAGCAAGACTGCACAAGTGTAATTAAAGAACTGACATTTACAATACTTCAGAAATTAGGCTCTCTCCTTCTGCCATCTAACTTCTCCTTTATTAATAAATATCATCAACATAAGCATGACACACTGTCTTGGTTTGAAAGACAGGTGTCTGTCAAGGAAGGCAGGAGCCTCCCTTGAAATGGAAAACACAACTCCCTTCCCTCCAAATTATTATAATTTTTAAATTAAGGGGTTTTCAGGCAAAGATATGAGGGATAGGAATAACAGTTCTTTACTAACTGTCTTGGGGTGACTTTATAATGTCACTACCTATCACTACCCTATGCCCACCAATCTTTTCTGTGTCTTTAAACGGAGCCTGAGAAGGACAGAAAACAAACTTTTCAAAGCAGTTGTTTCAAGGACACTGA
>VZTI01004016.1:284923-316053 GCA_013397865.1 Struthidea cinerea | reverse complement strand
AGCAGGCTGGAGCAGCAGAGATGAGCAGATCCCGGGTGGTAGACGAGATGTATCAAACTCCGGAGTGCAGCAGGAACCCCGGGAGTCTCGGCAGGCAGGGCCTGCGGAGCTACAGTGCAGTGAAGGCTCGAAGCAACGGCAGGGGCAGAGCGGCCGCGGCCTGGCTCCCAGCGGGGCAGGGAAAGGCGGGCTTGGAGATTCCGGGGTTTTTCCTGAGCAGATGCACCCCAGCAGATGGTGAAAAGGTCCCTCTTTTAGTGAGGTGGGGTGTTAGGGTCCCAGTGCAACAGCTGCTCCAGCGAGCAAGCTCCACTCACGGTAGAAGGAAGGCAGCCGAAAGCAGAAGCCTGCAGCGCCACAACGATGGCAGCCCCTCTCTCCCCGAATGCCCAGAGAAAACAGAGAGCCAGGGGCTGTACTGAACCCCTTTTTCCCAGTTCCAATCTCGAGGCATCTCCACCCTACACGAGAAAACCCCAAGAGAAAGGGAGTAGCCAGTTCGACCCTTCCCCCTGTGGCCAGGCCTTTTGTTTTTCTTAAGCACCCAGTAATTTGTCCCCCTGGAAATACATATGGAGANTTTTCCCAGTTCCAATCTCGAGACATCCCCCACCCTACACGAGAAAACCCCAAGAGAAAGGGAGTAGCCAGTTCGACCCTTCCCCCTGTGGCCAGGCCTTTTGTTTTTCTTAAGCACCCAGTAATTTGTCCCCCTGGAAATACATATGGAGAAAATTCCTTAAGAGAAAAGAAAACAGAAGGAGAACTCCTAAAACCCCAACACACACTCACAAAAAGAGGTACTTTGTGTATCAAAGAATCAAGATACTCCCTCAACCGGTAGCACTAAGGCAGCAGTAACATAGAATAACCAATAATACTGTGAAAGCGGTATCTGAAAACCTGACAGTTCTTGAGAAGAAACAGGAAGATCCAGAGGAGGAAAGAACTACAGGAGTACAGGGACAGACTGCAGCGACGAGGCTCACATATGCAGCACTTCCTCACAGAGTACAACAGATGCTAACGTTTACTTCCATGCGTTTTTCCCAAAGCTCGGTTTGATCTCTCAGAAAGATGCGTCTTCCAAAGCTGCAAGTTGTGAACAACGTTAACAGCATTCTTTGTGTGTTCATATAATTAATGGGGAGCCAACCAGCTTGGACACAGCGCTCACAGGCTCCACTAGCACTGACACACACCTAGAGGTCCTCCTTACCACCTGGAAGGAGGACGCTTCACCTTCAGCACGCGAAACACTGGAACAGCACAGAGGAAACAAGCATTCCAGACTGAGGTACGGCCGACAGAAGAACAGAGATAGGCAATGTTACAACAATGGTCTAAGTGGAGACTGGGATGCAAGTCAAGTAACCGAGGAGGCTGCATTGCCAAGAAACAGAAAGGATGTGTTGGCAGTACTGCCCATTTTCTGTTTGCCATTCTAGCTCCAGACTAACAAAAGCTGGAAGTCCTTGGGAGTTGCAATGGGAGAGAACAACAATCCTGAAAATTTCAACAAGGATCCAATGCCAGAACAAAGCATCACAAAAATCGGTAATATCTGCGAGAAGGAGTTATTGCCCCTTTTCTTCAGGTTAGCAGCAAGAAGTAATAAAGAAAAGGGACTGTTCCTTTGTGCCCTGTTAAGCAGGTTGATACATAGATCAGAATAAAATCACCAACATTTTTAAGTAAAAAAATGCAGCTGCATTCAGCTGACAACAGAGAGACGGCTGCCTGAGAGAGACTTTGATTAGCCTCACTTGAACCTGTTTTAGACTCATAAAACAAAGTCTGGAGATCAGCAGAGGGATGCTGAGGTATCATCACACACAAGCAGTATTGCTTCATGAAGGAAGCCTCACTAATTGAATGCAAAAGCAATATCCAGGACAAAAAAAAATAATGGAGGAGACTGTTCACAAAAGCTCAGCTCTGAGGGGACTTGACACTAACAACTCACTAAGAACAAGCAGTTGCAACAGCATAAACACTTCACTCCTTGATTCAATTGCAAATAATCTCCTGAGAGTGTCACTCGTAACTGTGGGGACTAGACCAGAAACCCCTTGCTGGTTATGCTCGACATAAAGCTGTAGTCTCACAGCAGCTTTCTCACCACTGGATGCCAGCAGCTGGTAATGTAAATTTTCATTTATTGCGCTTTAACAAGAGACAGAGCAATACTAGAGCAAGACAAACTATTTCCAAGATGAAACTTCTTTGTAAGCCAACACCCTTAAATGAGGGTATTAAGAAAGTCACAGGAGAAAATCCTTCAAAATGTGCAACTCTCAGAGCACAGGAGCGCAATCAATCCCAACAGCATCTGTGAAGAACAGGTCCCTCAATGTCCACACAGAGTTTTGATAATCATGCTACAGAAATTAAAAAGTTTCATGTTGCATCACTCCAGTCACAAATTTGATATTAAAATACAGCAGTGCTGCATTCTTGAGCACCACCAACATTACAGTGGAGCTGGCACATGAAAGTTCACTTTAAATTCTCCCAAGCACAAGAGGCCAAAATTAGAAAGGGGCATGCAGAGGGAGTGTACGGCATCAGACATCCCTGTGGGCTGAAAAGGGAAAAAAATTGCTGGCAGCATTGTATGGACAGATTTGCACAGCTGGCAATGTGCTTCCTTTTTCAGCTGGCAGTAGGACCCTTCTGTTTAGGGAGGGCAGGTCCAGATTTGTTTTCTTATGGGAGAAAATAGGCCCTCTGCCCTTTCAAGGAAAGGCATCAGGGAAGCCCTAGGAGATACAGCCACTTCTACTAACTTGTCCTTTGTGCTAGTAAGTTGTCTGAACAAATTCCAAGCTCCTGATATGGCTAAGCTGTGAAGCAGTCAACTCAGTCCTTCAGCTGTATCTGAGAAGAGTAAGTATTTTAATCACTGCGCCTGAGATCCACCCAAATGAGGATAAAAACATGTTTTGTATGCAATTCAGTATATGTAAGGCACAGCAAAGAAAAGCAATTGCAGCAGACTGCCACACTGCAGCAGTGTAGAGGCAGAAGCCCTTTCCCGAGTTCACCAATATCAAATTCAAGAAGTGTTGTGATTCCCCTGCGTAGAGCTCAGCTTCCTCGCCTATTTGTACAGATGGTCAGCCTTTCCCCTGGATTACAAGACTTGCTGTGTAGCCAACAAACTGCTCTCCTGCCTGTGTACTACCTAAGAAATTCTTTTCTTCTGGCTGGAATTTAAAACTTAGTCCTCAAAGACAATATGAGTACCAACTTCTTTTCCAGTTTGGCTTTAGCTACTACTAGCCAAGACTGTCAGTGCATATGCTTGATAACTCTGCTTTGGAGTTCTGGGGTTGAGGGTATTTGCCTTTTTTTTTTTCCCCCAAATCCACTCAGAAAAAGGACTCCCCATCCACCCCATACAGTTGAGTGTTTTGTTCTTTTTAAGGAAGTCTGGAAAGGTGAAAAGCTCATGCTTATGGTAGTCTATGCTACCATAGCATAAACTCTTTATTTAGAATGCAGGATTCTTATAATACATCTACCTTATGCCCTTTGAAAAGAAGGAAACTAAAAAACCAAAACATTTGAGGAGTCTGAACACTGTAAAATCAAGTATACACAATATCCAAGCTAAAAAGAAAACTCACATAGCAGATGTCCTACTATATCTGTGGGAAGTAAATCTAGCTTCACAGGAAGTCTAATGTTTTTCCCACTTTTTAAAGAAAAATAATCTTTACAATGAATACCTTTGCAAGAATTGAGTTCTTTATCTGCCAAACAGAGACTACTCTCTCAAAATACTTGAGAGCATTACTTACAGGTAGATCAGCTAGACACTAAGCTACTCAGTATCTTAAACACCTATAAGCCAAACCTAATTTATTTCACAAAGTTGCTCTTTCGGGTATACCTGTGACCCACAGTTTCTTGGTATTTAACATTAGCAAGAAGTTAACCTGTGCCAAGAATAAAAAATGTTAACACATTGCTTTTGAGGGTATTGTTTTAATAAGACAGTTATTCCTCCTGGAATTTGTTAGCTAATGAGGCCTGATAGAAAAAACTCACTTTTGGATGACTTTGTAATTAATATGCCTTAGAGTAAATGTGGAGGTCAGAACTCTGCTCGGAAAAGCTCCTTGAGGTAGTTCGTACATTTCAGGTAACATATCACTGAACATCATCAAGCCACCTGTGCTTGCAAAATACCCAGGGCAGGAACTACCAGGGGAGAAAGGCTGGCATCCCTGGTGGCTGGCTGAGGCACAGCACCACAGGGCACTGAAGAGCAATTAATATAAGTATCCCATCCGCAGTTTCTCTTTCTGACACTAGCATTTCCTACCTTTTCTCCCAGGTGCCAACCTAGCCTGGCTGTGTGCACAGTGGGGATTAGACCTCATATTCCCTTGTGTCTCAAGATGGATGTTTAGTCTGGTGAAATGGTGGTTGACATATCTTGCAAGAGACCAAGGCGACAGCTTGGCTTTAGATTCACCTTTCCAGCAACAGCTCAGTATTTCTAAACTATGACAGACATAACTGATGAACTCAAGACAGACTAGGTTCATGTATTAAAAGAAAAAACAAGCAAACAAAAAAACGAAAATGAAACAAAAAAAAAAAGCAGAGGTCCAAATTGGTATCCTCTTTACTACATGGCAAGAGTCAAAGTAAAGGAGCCTGGTTAGTTACAGAGAAGCAGAGAATCTGTCTTACCAGCTGCTTCACTTTAACCACCTGCTGAGCACCCACTGACTGCGCAACGATGGAGTTGGGCTGCGAGACTTTCATACCAAGTGGCGTTCCAATGACTGGTTTCAGAGGCTGGAGCGGGGCTGTCGCTGAAGATGCTGCAGTAGAGACCAGCACTGGCTTTGCAGACCGGAGAGAGGGCGCTGGCACTGCAGAGGTGAAGATTGGCTTGCCTGGTTGGACAGCGGTCAGCCCGGACGACGCCATGGTTGTGGTGAGGACGGAAGCTGCGGGCCCAAGAGATGCTGTCACCACTGCAGAGGAAGGAACAGCCTTCATGGGCTGCACAGAAGCTGCTGTCGACGTGGTGGCAAGGACTGGGGTGATAACCAGAGGGGCTGTGACTGCTACAGAGGCAGGCATGGGTTTTACAACTGGAAGAGCAGTTGTTGCTACAGCTTTGGTTGCCACTCCTGTCGAAGGAGCTGGTACTGCAGAGGTACAAGTTGAAATCACTTCTTGGGTTGGAGCTGGTTGCTCCATACACTGCTGGATAAAGCTCTGAGGATTAGGCATGAGTTGCCGTAAGGCAAGCACACTTTTCTAAAAGAAAAATGAGAAAACACCGGATATAGTATCAGCAGAGTTTTCCACAATAATAATACATTTGTAACTGAATCCTCTTCCTCGTTTTCCAATTAAATTTTTCATGAGACAATAAATGGCAAACAAGTTTTGTTAAATTTCAGGCACTCCTAAATTGATGACAATCCTGTTCAGTGAAGATGACAAGAAACACCAACAGCAGCTGAGCAAAGGTCAACCATCACCACAGCTACACTACACAGAGTAAATCCTATCTATGGGGAAACTCAGATATAACTTTGTTCTTCTGTTTGGATTTTCAATTTGGAATTTATGTTTTTGAGTAAGATGATTTTAACTGCTTTATTACCTCAAAGAATTTTGTTTTGCCAAAAAACCCCTGCTATATTGGAACAGCTGTGTTTATTTCATGGAGCCCATCTGACAGGGAACTACGAATTATCCAATAAAGTCAGAAACAAGCTCTGAAGACATGAACACTTTTATACCAATACAGCTGTTTCTACACTAGGGGGGGATACCACTTTAATAATGTCTGTAGAGCTGCAGCAACACAACTTCAGCCAGCTACTTCTCAGCAACAGGAGAACAGAAGTAAAGGAATCTGGCAACATCTCATTTTTACTACAGCTGTGTTTGAGAAGGTTAATGGACAGAATAATCTTCAAGCTCTCTACAGATTTTTCTCCTTGACTATGTATAATCTGCTATGCCTCTGAACCAGGGGAAATCAGTTCTGCAGCTACCTATATATTCTTGAAAATCCTTTTAGTTTTTCCTCCCCCCTCAACAGTTGTTAAAGTTTGTAAGAGCTCCTAACACAGTGCTGCTGCTTTGGACTTCATGCAGAAGGAGCATGTCTCACATGCTACAGTACCAAATAATCATATTGTTCGCACAACCGGACCTTTTGCAGCCCGTCTGTTTTTCTAACATTCACTTCTTTTTCTTTTAAAAGGCTGCTTAGCTCCTGACGCAATTTATGTACCAAAAGCATCCAGCAGACTTGAAAATCAAGCAGGCTTCACAGCCAAAG
Organism: Struthidea cinerea; assembly: GCA_013397865.1. Lineage (NCBI taxonomy): Eukaryota > Metazoa > Chordata > Aves > Passeriformes > Corcoracidae > Struthidea > Struthidea cinerea. Next base: position 309,728 of record VZTI01004016.1, on the reverse strand, counting down.
CCACTGTACTATTCCACCTCTTGGCACAGACAAAACAAAAACACATGCACAACTTCATCAAAAACCTGCAGCTCGAAGATAAGAGACGACTCCAGAGAGTCCTCCCTAAAATTCCACTTCACTAGCTAAAAGTGGATTGGCAAAAAGCCGTATCACATTTCCTTCCAGACTCAAGCTGCAAACATTTCCCCCACAAACAAGGCCAGCACCGATCCACTCAGCACCTTAGAGAAGTGCTCCTGAAGTCATCCTCCATTTGGCACTCAGTCCTGTCACAGCTGCTCAGAGTTACAGATCAACCTAATTGTGTGTATCAACCACACATCCTCACAGTGTTTCAGGAAAAGGCAATCTGGGTGCAAGATGCTTTAAAGGATTGGCAACACTGCCAAAGTCAGCTAACTTTGACCACGTCTGAACAACACTTCTGAAGTCACAGTGTATCTCTGTTAATATAGCACGCAACAGGGAGAAAGCACCATGCCAAGGGTTATGTGGTATGGACACTGCCCAAAACAGAGAAGCCTGGATGGTACCAGTACCTGGCAGTGCGCTGCAGAAGAAACACGCAAGGGCTCTGCTGTGACAGGTGAGGGTCTGACCCACACTGATGAACCCAACTTAACCCCTGCAGAATTGCCTTGAGTTCTCTGCATCAAGTGTAGCAGCTCTTCACATTGTTGGATGGCTTCGTGTAACAGCTGAGCACTTCTGAGTGCCAGTCACACTGACCCTGTGCTCACAGCCTGGTCCTTCTGCAGCCAGAGCCACACTGGATGCAGAAAATCCGTTCTCCGAGCTGTTTATTTCTCTGGCTGTTGCACGGGCATTTAAGAAGCCTCCAGGAAATTAAACAGGTAATAAATAACCAATTGGAAAATTTTATGTATCATAGAATCATCAGGGTTGGAAGAGACCTTATACCTTTAAGGCCATCAAGTCCAACCTCAGCCCAGCACTACCACTGTAACCCCCAAACCACTAAACCTCATCACCCAGCACCAGACCCCGTTAAACACCTCCAGGGATGGTGACAGCGCCACCTCCCCGGGCAACCTATTCCAATGCCTGACCACCCTAACAGTGGAATTTTTCTTTCTAATATCAAATCTGAATCTGCCATCTCAGCTTAAGGTCCTGCAGAGATGACTAGTCTTTCGGACTCATGGCAAACTTGCTAGCAAAGCATTTAAAAGTTGCCACTGTAATAAAAATTTTTATCCCACATTTGAGCAGATTAACACCAGCCATCTAGAGCAATATCAACATTGTCACATGCATTGTTATATGGCCTGTCAAACACCAAGGAAAAGGGCAAACTCCAGAAAAACTCTGTCCCAGCTTTACCACTTAACTATTCTTTCTTTATTCTCCATCATGCCTATAACGAATGTAGAGATCTAACAAGCCTAAGAGTATGGTGTACATTGCAATTTAGTAGATTTAACATGGTTTTCCATGTTTTCACTGGGATTTAATGCTTGCTGTACAATTAATTTTTATTTTGTTAATACCATTCTACCATATGACTAGAAGTCTCAATGAAGTATTTTTTCCTTTGTATTATTATTTGCTTGAACGGAAGTAGAGTTCCTGGGATTCTTTTCCGAAGCTGCAGCAGTCTTGTCACGCCCTTTCTGGAGAAAGGGGTAGAGATTTTTCCTGCCTCCAGCTAAACATAATCCAGCAGAAGATGAATAGCTTTATGCAGATTCTTTGACCTTTAACATGGCATAAGCTGTGCATTGCCACTGTTGTAGCTTCTGTGTTAGAATAGCTACAATTCTGATGAAAAAGTAAGAGGTCATCTTAAAATAGCTGCTCTACTGTAGACAGATGCACAGCTTCCAAAATACTAGTCTCCACTAACACCTACAGGGCAATTACTCTACAGTATTAAGAACACAGCATAAACTACTCCTCAAGAGTTCTCCTTCCCCTTAAAAATTGTCTTTCCAAGTCACACAGAGGTATGTTAAGCACTATTCTTCAACTGATCTGAACAAATATCTATCTGAATGCCCCAACTCTCTTCTTTTCTGGTCCTCCTCCCTTCCCTCTTTGAATACCAAATAGCCATAATCAGACACTTACCTTGAGAAAAGGAACTAAATATGGTTGAGGAGATGACTTAAGCTCTACGTACAGCTTTTTTGTAAATTCTTCTGGTTCAATTTTTGCTTCCTAAGAAGAAAATATAATTACAATAGTAAGTTATAACTGAATCTACCACACTTTTTTTCCTAGATGAATCAAAAAGTCATGGAAGTTTGTATTATCACGACATTGTTCAATTTCAGTACTCAAATGCTTTTTTCCTGCTTTATTTAGAAAAGAAAAAAAAAAAAAGGGAGTTAGGATAGAATAATGTTGTGCTTTTCATACAGGATTACCCAAGTTGTTTATGCTTTCTTCAGCTACAGGCAATTAACACACTTAGGGATAGGTGTTCACACCCAGTCACTGAAGTGAATGGAGAGAAAAAAGTTTATAAGCAGTACTGATCCTTTTGAGTATCTCATTGTTATGTAGATGTATTTCAAATCAACTACTAGTACTTCTTTCAGTAAAGGTAGTTTATCCGCATAAAAATAAACTTAGAGGCATCGAAGACTAACGATAACTTAGCAGTTTTTGTAAGGCAATTCTAGACTAATGCATACACAGCATAATGAAAAGAACACTTAACACAGTCTTTCAAAAGCAATCAAAACATCGTTTCTGCGTACCCCCACGGTAACAGCCCTCTGAATTGCAGAGTACTGTTTCCTTTCTTAATGCGGTCCACCCTGACACAACACAAACACCTGACTCAAGGGATTGGGAGGGTTAGACAGCTGCAGCAAACTTCTGAGACCCCTCACTTGTACAGGGCTAAGCCCCAGACTCTGCTGCCCTTCCTCACCCTCCCAGAGTCATCAAGAACATGACCTCCTCCAAGAAGGCACAGACACACAAAGAGCAGCACCAATCTCTGCTGCTGCTGCTGATGAGAAATTACTCCTCTCACTCACATTCGCCTCTGGAGCAACTGTTCCGAGTTGCTACATAACCAGAACAGGGATTTTCAAGATTGTGTATTTGCAGACAAACAGAGCTTACAGCAGCTCTCCCATTCAGCCATTTGATCTGTTGCCTATTAGATCTCAGCGAGATGCAGACATTGGTCACCAAGGTCTCACTGATACAGATGCAAGTGGTGTGGCACACCAAGGCTCAGTGCATACAGGGTGCTTGACACCCACTCCATGAAACACTGCCTTAAGGATCATTTTTTACTGCCCAGCTGCAATTTACTCATTTCTCTCATACACACAAAATATCACTTTATTTTGCATTTAAATCATACACGTACCAAATGGCAGATTTTTAAACTACCACAAAAAGCAAACAAGTGTGCAGTTAACAATGTATTAATGTCTCTGAACAATTGCTCTTAAAAAAAAAAAGTACTGTAAGCACGAGAAAGAACAACTCTATTTTTCCCACAGAAGGAAGGTGTATAGTCCAGCAGGGACAGAGGCTAAGGAATCAAATTTTTGCAAGGCTGCATCCTCAAACAATCTGCTCTCTGAAATTACACCTGTCTACATCACACCTTCCTAGACTGAAAAGTCCTTTGGTACCACGAGCAAAGCCACCCCCCTCCACCAGCACACAGCCTTCTGCTACAGTGGAACAACAACACAGCAGCAGCGGTCAAATGCCATGACAGGAAGTGGCAGGAGAAATCGTTACCAGGAAAACCCAGCTGTGCTGGGATACAGCACGAAGCACCATACGGAAGACACCTGCAAAGAGAGAGAGGCTGGCAGCCACCACATTGTTTTCCCCATCCTCCTGTTTAAAGCTATTGATAATGTCATGCTTGTTCCACTGCTCAGTTCTGCCTTGGAGTAAAGCAGTAGTATAGACTTACCACTGCACTGCAACCGCCACATCAAATTTTTGCTACTGAGGACTCAAAACTACACTAACATGAAAAAAAAAAGACCCAGAAGCTGTGGTAACACTACCAGCTCCTCCTGCTATCAGTTACCTGTGTGCATAAAATGAAACAGAAATGTGAGGGGGGGAAATAACACAGCATGGGATTCAGTTAAAATGCGATTTATAATGTAAGATTTAACGAGGGTCAGATGTGCTCAGCCACAAATCCAACTCTAGAGCTGTTAAAAAAAAAAAAAAAAAAGACAAGGAACAAAACCATGATAAAGTAAATGTCAAAAATCTATACGCAAATGATGCAGAGTTTGTGTTGACTAAGAAGTCTCACCAATAGATTTTGCACCAGATTCTTCACATTCTGCCCCATTTCAGGGGCTTGAGGTCCACTAGACGCCAATTTTACTAGCGTAGCAAGAAAATTCTTGCATTTCTTCACATTCTCTAGCATCTCCTAGTGTGGAAATAAAGAGAAGACTGTTAGATGTTGCACTCTCTTCAACCTCTGATGAACATACAGAATGTTAATTTTTAATTAAAAACTTTTTTTTTCCCTTACTGTAGAAGCGCTGGTCTGTGCTACTGTTGTGCCCTCTGCTTTCACAGAGACTGCCTTTTGGGAGATAGCTTGTGCAGGTGGTCCTGTAGCTGGAAGTTTTACAGGTGTTCCAGTACTCAAAGGCTTTACAGCAGTAACTGCAGTAACACTCACTGTTGCAGCTGCTGGCTGAAGAGAAAAATTAACACTTTTTAACCAAAGAACAACGTGACAAACATACTGGATTCTGCTAGCACATAAGGTAGCAACCTCCCTCCACAGTACTATTTAAATCATAAAGAAACTACTTTTCTCTTTGTTTTTAGAGCTTAGATTCATTTCCTTTGAGAGGCTCTATTTAATACAGTGACTGACAGAACCCTCACAGCCATAATTCTATTTATAAATCAAGGGGGGGGGGGGGGGGGAGGGAAGAAATTACAAAGGCACATCCAGACCAAAGCACTGCCTGCAACTTTGAAGGAAGAGAGAAAGGTAAAATTGTCTTGAAGAAACCAATGTATTAACTTTGCCAGGCACCTACAGTCCAAGATTAATGGACAATGCTAAGGCAGGTGATACTATTCTGGAGACAAACAGAACCATAAGTGCTTATTTATCTTCCAGGCTTGCCCTGAAGCTCCTCTCCCAATTGCAACATCCCTTGCTTTTCCTATCACACACAGAGTAGGCAAAAGACATCATGTCCACTTTGGAAGGATGCATGTGCCAGCAGAAGCAGCCAGCTCAGCAAATGGACCTAACAAGTTCTTCCTGCCTTTTCCTTGTGGGCAGCGATTTGGATTCCTTTCTCCTCTGCCCTGACAGAAACCCTCACAAAATTCAGTTATTTTGAGACTTCTTTTTAAAATCTCATTATAAGCTCCAGCAACAGGAGAGTAATTAAGGTTTAGGAAAAAATACCTCCCTTCTTTGCAAACCTGGCTAAATCTAAAACCTACTAAACAGAAGTATTTCTACTTCAGATTTTAAAGAGAACAAACAAACAAACCATACCGAAAAAACCAACACAGCTCATTTGATACAATAGAATACAAGTAAAGGACTCTGACTATACAAAATAACCACTACTTTTGATTTCTCAACTTAAAAACTGAAAAGCCAGAGGGAACCCACAGGTTACAGAAGAGCAAGAGCTCCAGGTTAACATCCAAAACCTAGAGTTCGGTGTCATCTTTCCTCTAAACCTCTGAAGAGAAAGGGAAAGTCTTTTTGTATCCCAGTTTTTGTATCCCAAATTCTAGGTTCAGATCTGCACAATGTAATGGCTTTCACTGACTCTTAACACATTTAAGCACCCCAGTTTAGTCCAGCAGGCACAATTAATACCTGCTAATTGCATTAGACATAAGACAGTAAGACCGGCGTCTTAACTTGCCCTACCATGGATAGAACAAACACTAATCAAAAGTGGGACAGACATCATGTAGCACATCAAAGGACTTTTAAGTCTTTCAGGATAGGCAAAATTAATGAACAAGCACTTAAAGCTAAAGCAAAACTGTAACGCTTTTGTCATATATTTACAATTTTCTTTTCCTGGGTGGGTGTCCTCCCCTCCCCAAGTTGCTGCCAGCTTGACATGAAAGCAGCAGGCAGCTACCAAAAAGCTTTCCAGCTTAGGCTCCCACTGTTGGTAACACTTTAACAGCTCTCTGCAGGATCTTTGCCACCACCACTGCCTCTTCCAAGGATGACGCTCAACAGCTCTAAGACCACAGGGAGGCAAACTGGGCACAAGAATCCCACAAACAGATGGGCAGGAGGAAGACGGAAGGGGACATAGTGCAGATCTGCCAAGTTGCAATGCCCTGGGCTTTTAAAAGTCGAAAACAGGAGCTGATCTCTTGCAAATTCCAGCATGCTTACACATCAAGACTAGAAATGCCTTTTATCAGCTGAGGGAGGAAACAACAGGAAGTCTGCTGGACCCTTTTCCCAGGAAAATGAATATATGGGAATTAACTTCTGTCATCTGCCGTCAACCTTTTTCACTACTGACAATTCTCATTCTCACTTTGAGCAACAGAGAAACAGTCTCCACAAAAAATGGCATTAATCCTGCATATTTTGAAGTCATTTCAAGAGAAGAAGTGCTCTGCATCTAAATGAAAGTGCCCCAGCATGATGCTAATTAGGCACTTTGCAGCTTCGTTACCCCATCTGGAAAACAGGTAAAAAATAAGAATGTGCAGGTAATTTTGTCTAACCTCAGAGCTTAAACATTCAGGAATGTCAAAAAAGGGAAATATTTTTGTTGATGAGGATAATAATCCTGCAATCAGTACCCAGAGAGTTTTGCAGATAGCATTCCAAGTTGTATGTCGCGCAAGATAGGAGACACACAACCAAGCCAAGGATCCTTTCCTCTCCACTATCCACCACCTTCTGTGATGACAGCATACTTCCACACCAACACTCCTCTCCTGTGACCTCAGAAAACCGTCCAGACTAAGATCAGCAAGTTCTTTTCAGACTGATGAATGAATTGCTGCCAAGGAAATCAGACCCAAGGGCTCTGCCTTCCTTTCCCCAGACGGTTCCACCAACTTTCTGCACTGACTCCCTTTTCAGCACTCTTCTTTTGCCCACCCCAGGGTGAGGAGCAAAGTGACCATGGCATGGCAAGATCCACATTGCATCTATTTACTCTTCATTGTACAAGGAGCTTGTGCAGAGGGCTTTGCAATCCTCTGCAAAACAGGGGGGCTTCAAGGAAGCCACTCCAAACAAAACAGCACTATTCATTTTTCCTAGAGTCATCACTCCTGCTGTTTAAATCCAGCCCTACAGCTCATTACAAGTGTTCCAGTTTCCACAATGAGAGGGAAAAAAAAACATCTTACAAAAAATACTCTATGTCTTTAAATATCTCAGAAGAACACAAGTTCAACAGACTACATCAAAACTGAACTAAAAGTACAGAAGAACCATGCCAAAGGCAGATGTAACTTAAAAAAAAGAGAAGTTAATAGAAAGATGAATCTCAATGTTTATCCACATGAGAGTGTGAGGATGCACACGACTTCATCCATGAGATGATGGATGACCTTCATCTCTTTTCCCCAGTGCAAGGGTAGTATAGTGGATGAGTATTGTTTTTATATCCTAAAGACCTCTATGCAGAGATCACAAACACAGCGTTTGCAAGCTAGTACTCCAAAATAAAAGTATGGAATATCCATTACTGTTTTTAGACACAAAGCATACATTGTTTCCATTCTAAGCAAAATAGAAAATGTATTAAGAGAGGCCTCTGGGTTTTCCGCTTTAGCCCCAACATTATGCATCTGTAGTGAGAGGGAAGTGAGAAAAGAGCACAGAGTGTGAGTAGTGTTCAGTTGCTGATACAGAAGAACAGCAGGAGGATGAACTTGTAAGTCAGATTGTTACCACTGTCAGCAAACACATCCCCTAATCCTTCAAACACCCCCAGGGTCAAGAACATACATCCAGCAGGTTTTTTTGAATTATTGATCCTGCTCATTTACTGAGTGTTTTGTCAGCTGCTACAGCTCAGTCTCCTTCAAATTCCTATCACAAAATATAGGTACAAGCCAGACTTCTTCATGATTTCTCCTCCATATTATGAGAACAGAACATATTATCTGCAGAAAAATGTACTTTTCTTTTCATCCCACATGCTTATCCAGAAGTCTGGTCCCCAAAAACAGAGGATGAACTGTACGTAGGAAAAGTCTCATACTCTACAGGTGATAAAAGCCTATTCAGAAGAGGACTACAACATTTTTCTCTAGAAAAAGCAAAATAAGACCTAGGAAATAAGACAAAAATACTATCTAAAAATAATGAGGCATTTTCAACCACTGCCTATTTACAGTTGTACCTGTGGAACCCATCCTGCCATGCTCAATTGGAGAACAGGTCTTCAGCTATGACCTTCCTTCAGTTTATAATAAGGGAAAAAAAATCATACACATGAAAAACAGCTTGACTGGTGCAGACAGCTCATTTTCTCCTCAACATCATCTCAGGTATACCTTTTTCCCTGCTAAGGAAACAGGGAACCCCAACAGGAGCACATCTCCCAGAAAAGATTTAGCAAGAGGTTGAAGGAGCTCTGTCACAGCGTACAAAAGTACTGGAAATGGCCCTCTGAACTATCTGTTTTATTCGTTGCTCATGTGCTTTCTACTGTAGTGAGGTAATCTTATCTGACACACACTGACAGAAGACTAATTAAATCGTGCATTTAAAAAAACAGATTTGGGAAATAATTTATTGTGAGGACAAAGGTTACCAAGCTTACTGAAAGCCAGATTACAGTTAGAAATAACAAGAATGCATCCATATTTTCTCCAGTCCTTTCTGTCACTTATTGCACCATACTATAAAGCTTGCAAAGTACCTGTATTACAGCAGGTGTCTGAACAGTAGAAACCACAGCATTTGTTGTTTGAGATAACGTTTTCACAGGAGCAGCTGCTATTTTCTTTACTAACTGTGTGCCAGAATTCTTTGAAAAAATAAAAATAAAAATAATTACACATGGGCAGAGAACAGTTGTCAGACAAGCCAATGACAAAACAGACATTGAAGTTGGGGTCAGACACAAACTGAGACACATCCTCTTACAGTAACAATGCAGGCATCATTCACACAGTCCATATACTTTAAACACTGCTCAACAAAGCTCTTTGTCTACCAGTTTAATATTCAACAAGTTCGGAGACATTTAGAGACAATGCATAATCAGAATAAAATGGTTAAAGAAATACGTAAATTGTTACTTTTATGTACCTCCCTACTCTTATGTGCTGACCACACTACAAAAGATGGAAGCAAAAAGCCAGCAGAGCTCAGGGAAGGAGGAACATCCTAGGGACCTGGGAAAGGTCCTCAGCTTTACTCAGCTTCAGAGAAATATCCCACCAGAGGATCACAAGGTTTTAGATACTAGCAGTAACCATTTAGGCAGTTTTGGCTGGCTTTTTTTTTCTTAAAATGGTTTACATCACCATCATCATTCAGGAGCTCATTAATTCGAACTTTACCATATGTAACAGCGAGCAAGCTTTTTGCCAGGTGAGAAAGCAAAGCACATGGTGATGTTTATTGGTGCAAAACCAAACACCATCACCCTGTTCAGAACGGGTTCAAATGCTTATTTAAGCCTCCATAACTTATTTGCAGACCCTGTTATAACTACATAAACACACAGCTACGTCAAACTGAAGTTATGAGAGAAGTTACCTGCGCAGCACGTATTCTGACTGCAGGTGTGCTGGTCGGCACAGATGGTCTCACACTTGCGTTATTTTGTGTCTGGTTCTGTGCTCCTGCTATTGCCTGTTGAGACACCAGCATTAGGTGGCCACTACTGCTTCTGATGAGAACTGTTCCTGTCGTAAAAAAACATTCAAACTGTTAGAATTCAAGCTACATTATGGCTTTCCTATATTTCTATGGAAGAAATAACTAGACCACACTGATAATGTAATATTGAGTTTATGACTCCAAGCTGCCAAGAAATGTAAGAACTAAGTGCACATTAGCTTTACTATGCATCTTAAGACAGAAAAGAATTCCTAAATTCAAGAGAAAAACTTAACCACTGGCCACATTTGAAACACTGTGTGCATACAAGATGCAAATTGCAAAGCAGTGCATCACTTGAGTCAAAAAGATATTTTGACCATTAAAAAGACAGACACACAACATACACACACACACAGGGATTACTTCAACATTCATTTTAAGCAGTTCTTCAACCTGCAAAATTCATCACCACTATCACACTTGGCTGCCTCTTTAGTTTCTGGACATTTAGGCACATACTTAGAGGTGAAAACACAGGTTAGAGAAAACAGCAGTGGGAACTGAAGCCTGATTAGTATGAGCTCACCTGCCTGTATCAAGACCATCCTCCCCAGTCAAGGGAGCAGTGGTCTCCCACAAAAATCAAGGTCACTGAGATATTTGAAGCTGTCACTCTGCCAAGGGTGTGTCCAAAAGCATTAAAACATGATTTTATTGAAGCAGTTTGCAGCCAAATAGGGAGATACCAATGGAAAAGAATTAAAAAAAAAAAAGAAAGGGAAAGGAAAAAAAAAAAAAAAAAAAGACCATTCAGCTACCAAAGCCTCCTCCCTCCTCCCCTAAGGGCTCATCTCTGAAAAATTCAGAGGATTCAAAACAATTACAAATACAAAATGCCAGATGGATACCTGGTCTGTACCACATCAGATCCTTCAAGGGAGCTACAGAGGACCCTACCTTTCTGGTGTCTCACCTCCTTTACCTCCAACAGCAGCTGCTGAAAAGTCCCCCACTGAAAACACCATCCTCAAACACCCTCACTTAACACCGACCTTTCAAATAAAAGGAAGGAGGAGGTACAGGAGAACCCAGATATGTAAATAAGAGTACCTCAACATTTCTGGAGGACTGCATTAAACTTTTTTGCAAGTTATCCAATATCTGAAACCCAGATCTTCTATGCGCACTTAATGATCTTTCCTAGCGTAAAACAAGACTGCAGTGAAAGTCTCCGCTACTTGTTTAGTCTGAAAGCTGTCAAAATATTGCCATACAATACAGCCTAAAACACTGCTTCTGTCTAAGTGCCTACAACAGGAAAAGCCACAAGCTTCACGAGTTGGGTTCTGTTGGGTATGTTTTGGGGCTTTTTTAAAAACTGATCAAGCTATAACCACATGCTTAGAAACAGCTTTTCATCCTCCACATCTAAAAGCACAAGAGGATATTGCAAGACAACACAAAACCTGGTATAAAATTCTGTAACATGGACATATTGCCATTTACATAGCAGACACAAACTGAGAACTGCAAGAGCAGCATCTACATGGTCCCCCCCTTTCTCAAGCAGCCTTTAGTAGATGGGGCAGATGCACAAGGCAGTTGCATATTCAGAAAAATACTGTTACTCCATCTGACAACTCAGCTTTCTCCTCCTCCACTGATGACTTGACTATAATTATATTTAGGTACAGATGGATCATTTAATTTAATAAATGAATAGCCGGAATTATAGAAAACATATTAGATTTCTCATTTTCTTTTCATGCCATCTTATTTAGACAGTGATTCATGGTAAACAATTTATCATCAGCCAGAAAAAGGGCATTTTTTTCCTGTTCACACCACATGCTTATGCAGATTTCACTGAAAGAGAGAAAGCTGACCACGTTTTGCTAGCAATAGCATTTCTCTCTCCTCTAGGTCTACGTTCAGGATGGCAGAAGCGTTGCTACTGCAGATTTTAGCCTTTTCTTTTATAAGCCTGCTATAAAACATCACTGATAGCTCTACTGTTTAAGAAGGTGCATATAAACTTATAATTTCATTCCTTTAGAGGTGTGGAATGCATTAAGAGTTAGTTTTCATGTACTTGGATATTTTGTCACTACTCACTACATTTGTCTGTTAAGTCAAATTATCAGAAGCACATTTTCTTCTTCTGCATTTGAGAAACCACACTGATACCAGCCAACTTGATTTCGGGGCTGGGACTGGTTTTGCACTAATGTTCTGAAATTTCAGTTGGCATTCACCGGAGATGGAGACCCTGATGGAAAAGTATCCCATCCTCCAGGCACTTGAATGGGGGGAGTTTCCAGCACAATCTACTTGCTTGACAGGAAATTACCTCAAGAGTGACACAGCTAGAAAGTTTACGCAAATACAATACTGTTCATATGCAAATTCATTAACAACTCCAAAAAAGAAAAGGCAAACAAAAAACAACTACCACGAATATTAACAAGTCAAAGTAGCCCCTTTACATTTGAGGAGGACAGCAATGATCTGGGAAAGGATAATGTCCCCCCTAGCAACAGGATTAGTTTAGGCAACACAAGGACATCCATACTGAATCAGACCACTGTAAAACAACTTGGTGAGAGCATCCACAGAAGTCACCTAAGGCCACTCCAGCGGTCATAGCCTTGATTGGAACATTCAACTATGATAATGCCTGTTACTTGCATATAAGTTAGAGTAAGAAATTGTTCCCCTTGGAACAAACAATAATTTCCCTATCTTTGTTCCATTTGGTAGGACTTTTAATAAAGCATGGTAGCCTTTTTGTGGCAGTAGCTCTTTGTGACACTGGCAAAATTGTAACTCCAAACCAGTATTATGGTAATCTACTAACTACTGCTTCTCTAGGCTTAATGTTATTAATGCCTGATGCTAGCACAGACAAGGCTGAAGGCAATTTTGAAACAGCTGTTAGAGCTACAGTTCCATACACTGAAGAGCCACATCTTGTCCAAGCACAAGAGACACAGTTCTGGGCAGTTACAACCTAATGTCACAAAGGGACAGTAAACTGACACATGGATTGCATGAAACACTTTGAAAGCTGTTGAGAACAGCACTTATTTTTTACCTCTGGTTGCTGCAATTTAATTACAGTTTTTCACAACTTTGATACTCCCTTTCTGCCTGGAAACAAAAGCAATAACCCCATACTGCAGCCAACAGCACAGACTCCAAGAGGTGGTACAGGAAGTCTCCTGTGCCAGAAGAAGAGGTTCCATAGTTTTGAGAGTTCAAAACCAATGCCTGAAGTCTCACACACTTTATACAGCTGCACAAGTGTGAAATGAGGGAACAGCAGGTGATGGTAACCTTGAGGTTCCCAGTAGAAAGGTCATGTAAACAGACTCATGCAGCTACCAAGACAGTACTATCAGAAATTAAGATAAGTGCTTGAATCCACATTCTTCACTTGGTGGGGAGGAAGGATAGTACTTCTTATCAAGAGCTGTTTTCACATTCACTAGAAGGCAAATACTAACAAACTAAATGTGAAAACAGATAATGTCTTGCAGTCACTGCAACTCCACAAGAAAATGGGGGGAAGGAAGAGACAGCACATGAAACTACACAGGACCTCTGAACAGCTGAAACATGAAGTTTCAGCTAACACCTCTCAGCACTGCATTTATAAACAGAAAAGGTATTGGCAATCTGAGCAAAACATCAGCACCGATGTAGTAAATGAAGAGCAATAACGCATCCTCGTAACACTAGAGGTGCGCTCTTCTGGGCTGCACTTCCAAGACCACTCTGTTTGATAGTTGTACGGAAGTTGTTTCAGAGAACAAGAACGACTTTCTCACTATTCATGCACTTTGACAATAAGAGCAAGGCACAAGCCCTTTGAGCTACAAAGCTGTTCCCATTTTCAAACCAAAGTGACCAGTTACCATCAGTGATTATTTCACTCCAGCTTCACTGGAGGACTCAGATGTCTCTTGCAGATTAAAAAAACAGTCCTTTTTGCAATGAATTACGACTTCTGTCCTTAGATATTCTGCCTGTCCTGCCAAAAACATACTTTGGAAAGTTACTTGGGTTTCCTACATTGGCAGAGAAGGCAGTCAAAATACAATCAGCTATTTCAGCCATTTGTTCCCTGCATACCTTTCTTCTTCCAAAACTACATAGAAGGAGCCATGCTATACCTTCTTACCTTGAAGAGGTCTCATTAAGGTCTACACACTTTCTCCCATACCCTACCTTCTCCTGTAACAGGGGCTGCAGGAGTCCTGCAAAACTCAGGCAGCCTCCACCCAGATCAGCCTCTACCTAGACATGCCAGCAGTGTGAACAACAGAAAACTAGAGGCCCTTCTAATGAAATTTCATTTCATTTCTCAAACTTGAGATCAAGATCAAGATGAACTCTGCTACAAATTTTCACTGTTCCAACACCATCAGTGAAGAAACCCAGCTTATTCTGAACTTGGTTTAGCATCCAAACCAGGAACCAAGAAATACAGGCTAGCATAGGATAGCTCTGCATTTTAACTAGAAAGCAGCAAAACCTCCAAGCACCGCAGACATGAACAAGAAGCTGTGGGATAACGGCAGAGGTCTGTTTATGCCACTGTATGTAATGCCACCTGCACGGGCTTCACTGTGTTTCAGGGAATGGTGTTAGGGAAACCACAATGTTGTTAACATAAAGCTGTGCTGCCAACTGAAACTCTGGGCTTCATCCAGCAGCACTGAACACCAGTGTATGCTAAAAGCATCCCACTGTAAGGGCAACTTCCACCACGTAAGACAAGCCTGAGGCCATTTCCGAAGGGGAACTTCACCCAGAAATTTCCTGAGATGAACCAGGCTGGCATTTGTGCTCCATTGGAGATACACCTTATACTGTTACACGTGAAGCTGAAGTTGTCAAGTTAAGCCACCACTTCGATTACATGGTTTCTAACCCAACTGCTCAACCAAACAGCTCTTGGGAACTGCTGGCTAGGGAATAACGTGAGGAAATGAAAAGATGTCTTTTGTTCCTAAATTAAAATACAAGCAAGAACCAACCACAATGAGACCAAATTCATTTAAGAGAACACAAGTCACAAAAGCTGCTTTCAAAGAAGGGTAAATTTAGCTTATTTCAAAACAAGAAGTGCCTGTATCAGGTATGTTGCCAATCTTAGTAAAGTGCACTTTAACACCAGTTATGAAAACAAGGCTAAATGGGACTTCCAGGTCTCAAATCAGTAACTGAACAACAAAAATGTTTTAAAACAACAGTAATGTGTTCAAGCTCTCTGTTCCTAAACAAATCCCATTCTTTCAGTGAGCTACTCAAAACAAAGGGATAGCTTTTAAGGCAGTTGTTCCAAGGTGAGACCAAGCTTTAAAGGGGATATTTTAACAGGACACTAAATGGCAATTAAAAAATAATATTGGTTTTAAGTTTCTTTGACTATTTAGGATCATTAAAAATTCGGAAAATTAAAGGCCAAACGCTACTAATCCATGCAACAGCTTGGAAAACAGTTTTTCTCTCTAAAGGCATCCATCAGAAAAAAAAAGCATGTTTTTTCCTCTTTAATCCCATTTATTGAGTCCCACAGAACAGGTCACTTAAAAGTTTTAAAAACACATTACAGGACTGAATAAGACAGACCAGAAAAAGGCATTATTAGAGACATAGACTGTTCAGGCAGTGATTCTATCAAGGTGCATTATGTCGTAGATTAGCTGAGAAAGAGTGCTAAAGAGGCACAAAGTGTTAATGAAATGCTGTGAAAGACAGTAACTTAACTTTTACATGACTTACATAACCCTTCTAATATGATGGGGCTGTAATGTTTTCACATGAAGTACGGTCTGTAGTGCATGCAGGAGAACTACTGATTCCCCATGACCCTCACTCAGTACTTGAGTTGTCCCAGATGTCTACTGAAAATTCCTGTAGTGGAGATGAAGAAACAAGGACATCAGCCCAATTTGGAGGCAACATCTAGCTGTGCTTTTCATTGTCTTAGGAATGAAGCTACAGCAAAGATCTACAGGCCACACCAAGTTACCTCACCACGGGCTCCCAATAATGATCTCTAACTTCTGTTCTTCAATACAATCGACTTCAGGCAACAGATCTTCTGTGAAGTCAGAAAGATTGCCTATTTTAGGCTTTTCTTGGGAAAAACACCTGTGGTTGTCCTTAGATTTCCCAGATAAGCAGGGCAGAGAGCTCATCTACACTACATGGGGTCACAATAAGTTGTTCAGCATCTACACTACACCCACAAAACATTTTACTCCATACAACAAATCATTCAAACCTTTGGAAGTCGATTCTAATTGATGTAAGAAGAGTTCAGCAATGCCCAAACCACAATCAAGCACTGCCATTGCAGCGACCAGTCACTCACCACACATCGAGGCCCTCAACCAATTAATTTCCATTTGCATTTTGTTTCACAAACTAAATAATTACATATCACAGAAATCACCCTCTGTGCTCTTTCCCTTTGTTCCAGGGAAGCTTCTAAACTAATGGGTCTTCACAGCAATGGCTCAGGACCACTGACTAGCATGTAGATATTGCAGACTCACAGTGAGATGTCAGATTTTGAATTCCAATGAAAGACACCTTGTTTTGCCCACGGATATGGAAATCATTAATTGCCATGTCAGGAGAAAAATTCAAAGGGCACAATCCCCATATTCTTTCATGCTACAACAGAACACAGTCTCAATAAAACACAACACAATGTTTTACCCGTAAGTTCTTTAAAGGTGTTGCATCTTTGCCAACTGCACGAACTGCACTGCAGATTCATGTAGACTCTGGCCTACAACTTTCAAGGTTGATGTCCGACATCTCACCTTTTCAAAGCCAGTGACCAGCTTTCCTCACAGACATTACTGTCCAGCTGATGGCACAGTTCCACCAGCATTAATTAATGTTTCCCAGACTGCCAGGGTTGATGCGAGCAGTGTTTTAAACCACCACCATGTACCCAAAGCGCTGTCACACTAACAGCTCGAGAGGCTTACAGTCCCAGCAAAGGCTGCTGCCTTCAGTAATTCCAACTCTTCTCTGGCTAAGCACCTTTCCATGCTAACAACAGGCACCAGCTCCTGAGACACCCAGCACAGACACAGGCTTTCCAAGCACAGGGAGCCAGGAAAGGGATGATGCTATCTCTTCTAGGCAGGATGGGGTAGACTGATATCCCATTGTTCCAAACAGTCTGGAATAATGGACACCAGGCATCTTTCTGAAGAGTGTAAACAAAGACCCCTCTCCCTCCCTTCCTCCAGGAACTAGACACAAAGTGCTAAAACTGCAGAAATCCGAAGCCAAGTTTCACACACTGCTCAACCAGCAGGTCTTATCCAAGCTGTTGGAGACTAGCTGCTCATCGATGCATTTTGGTGCCCAGACGGATATCTGTTAACAGTCTAGCAACTGGGCCCCCATAGTGCTGATGCCTTTTCACAGAATACAGGCGCACATTTCAGCGTTAAGAGTTCTCCTCGACTGCACATACAGTTGAGCTTCTTTCCTTGAGAATACATTTATATCCACGCAATTTTACAGTTATAGTAGAACTCTTAAGCAAAAGTATAACTGCACCAGTTGCAAGGGTAGTTAACCTTTTTTTTTTTTTATAACAAGCAACAGATGTCCATACCAACCATCTAAAGAAAATCTGGACATTGCATTGATACTTGGAGGGGATGTAAATAAGCAGAAGGCTTTCTGGGCATAGTTACAAGATGGCACTACTGTTTCTATTTGGATTCAGAGTGTACTTACTACACTTGAATCCTAAGAGATGTTGTTTTTATTGTGTGTAGGCATAGGGGATTCCCAGCCAACACTGTACCACAAGGCAGAGCCTTATTCGATACTGTGATACCAGCTAGCTCTTGTCCTTGGGCCACGCCTTTCAGCAACTGGGATCACTTCCCATCAGCATTTCCCCATCGCATCTTTGTGGTTTGCAACTTTGCACTTTGAGGCTTGGTTGCTTTCCTATCTGAGCAATCAGACAGTTCTAGGACCATCTACAGCTAAGATGATCTGACTTGAGCATTCTCCGGGACCCAAGTTACCTCCTACAGGAGCTTCAAATATTTGCAGAGGACTCAGCTGATGGCAGTGAAATAGTACCTCAAAGGAGCAAAGTAACACTTCCTTACTCTCAAGACAATTCCTACGGCACTGCAAGAAGCATTGAGTCTCTACACCACATCCTCTTGTGTGCTCCTAGTATTCACTGGAGTGAAATTCTTTAAATAGCAAGTTTTGTGCTTGGCACACTGCAGCCATATATATACAGCACACGGCTTTCTAAGGACCAGAAGGTATGCCAATACTCTGCACTTACCATTTCTGGAACAGCCATTTAGCTGTTAGAGGGAAATCTGAAGTGTTGAACCACAAATCTTAACTTTAAACCAAGAGCTGCTAAAAACACCACTGGTGTCTTGGTAGTGCTCTAACAAAGGACAAGATCAGTCCCCTTTAAACCTCTGTCTCCTTTAAATAAAAGGAGACTAAAGTCAGTTAATTCAGGTTAATTTTACAACGGGATACTTGTTTCCTCATTGCTCACTTGGGGGCCAGAAGAAAGTTGAATTCCACTTCATTTCTTCTGGAAGTGCAAATTCACTCCTCAGCTGGATGGCTTTTCACTAGCGAGCAAGGGATCAACACTGAATTTTAACACTGATCACCACCTTGCTCTAAAAGTGTGACGGAGCAAACAAAACTTATCGCAGAAGACAGCAAAACCTTCATGGGAAGCATTAACTTCTGTCTACATGGATACTGTGGAAACTCTCACCAGAACTGTGTGATATTTGTCAAGTGCCTGGTATGCGAGCAATGTATAAAGGTATTCTGACTGCACTTACCCTCTTCAACAGAGAGCACTGCCTGCCCCACTGAGACTGCCTAGTAACGCACCACCCATCAGTCAGCTGGACCTGCCTTCCAGGGCTCCACTGGGACTAGGTGGCAACTGCCACTCGGCAAGCTGCCAGGGAAAGTCTTCAGGTGCTGTGCCAACCAGGGCATGCTGTTTCACCCAGCTGTTAATCCAGCCTGGACATCCACCCAAGTAACTCTGATTTCCCAAGCAACTCCTAGGAGCAGCCAGTACTAATGAAAGGATCTCCTCTGCCTCCACCAAACTGGAAGCGTGCACTGGAAGCAGCCTGCAAACACAAGCTATGAAAATTAAGTGTTACCATATCATCTGACTGTTCTTACAGCACAGTAAGATCACTGAGCTTCACCAGTTCTCCAGCCTTAACAGACCCTAGATTTGCTCACTAGCAACAAGGATTTTCCATCTATTGCCATTTTTACCCTGCTTGAGTTGCAATCAGAGACTATTTCCTCAAGACACTGGTGGAAAAGATCCGTTAGTGGACTTTGTTCTAAAGGTGATCCAGATGGCAGAACAGACCTTAATCCTGACAATTTGAATAGTAAGATATGTAAAAACGTCTATGGTGATCTTTTCCATTTTGCCAATTATACTGGCTTTTCTTCTGACATCATCAGTTTTCAAAAAAGTAACTTCATGCAAAGAGAATTCTGAAAAAAGTATTTGCCTTTTGGTTTTGCCTAAATGGTTAAGGCAGTACTAATTATTCATCTTCGATAGTTAACAGAAGCGTTGCAGTTTACACCAAAACTCACATATACAACTGCAAATACAATCCTACCCAGTAGGCACAGCACAGATTCCGATCCCATGGCATAACAAACACCTGGGTCTCTAAGATGACTTAAAAAACCTGGTATTGCAGCTACTCAAAATAACAACACGTGAGCTTGCCTAGATTTTATCAGCACCTTTAGGAAAAAGAATACTGAAACATAATTAGTGTTTCTTCCAGCTGTCACTTGTGTGTGGATGATGTTATTTTTACTGCTACAAAATGAAAGGTCCTTTAAATACTGCAAAAGCAACACAAGTCAGGCTCATGTTCTTTCTTCTAAGGATTAAAAAAAGTTTACTATTCACCAAACTGTAGCTGTAATTCTTTGGTATACACTCCAACTGACTGTAAAATCTGAACAGCATTTAACATTAATTTTACCAAGCATAATATTTCCATGTTCCAGTATGCAGAATGCATCTTTTTTTTTTTCCCCTGTGTGTTGGAAAACCATAAATCTAGACATTAGCTTTACATCTTCCGCCAAGATTTACATCTTAATTCCCACGTGGCTGTGCATTTAATTATATGAAGGCATTATTTTGCTAGACACACTCAGTCCTGAAAGCAAAATCAAGTCCTACAATGCAGCTGAAATTTCAACTAGTTATGCCACAAGACATTTCCTCACTATTAGCTAAGTTTGACTTAGTTCTTCAAGCCCACCAAAGCTTTGTTGACCCTTCGTCAGGGGAAAAAAAAAAAAAAAAAAGTTGGTCAGTGTCACCTAATGTGAAGAGAGAAGTTTGCAGAGAATCCATCCCAAGAAGCCTGCTAAACAGAGGACGTTTTTGGGATACAAAAGGTTATAAGCATCAATTATTTAGCCCCTACTGGTCTAAGCACAAGTACCATGCTCAGACTTCATGGGATTGTCAACATCCAGAAACTACATACTTTAAAGGAATTTCTAGGATTTTCTGCCTGTTGAAACAAGAAAACTTTAGATAGCCTACTCCTACTCAAACATAATATAAACTAAGAAGTATTTTAAAATCAGCACTTCCTCCTATTCTAAAGCAAAGGACAGACACAAATATGAAAATATCGAATTCTTCATGTGGTTTGACCACTGAAAAACAACAACTAGAACATAAAGAGGGAGATTCACAGCACTTTGCATGAGACGTATTAGGTCAACTTCAAAAGCAGAAGGCAGAAGCATCCAGATGTTTATCAGCCCTCACCTCTTCAGGTTACCTACCTTAGGTTCCACATACAATTAAGAGAAACAAGACCAGGCTCCATACCAGCCCATTGCAGTTTTGCAATACCCACACCATTCTCTCCTTCCCACCCACAGGAGTCCACATGCTGCCTGCCTGCCTCTTGCCACACAGTCCCAGCCACCTGACACAAAAACAGTGGCTGTGCTTTCTGAAGTTTCCCACTGTCAGCCTAGATAAGCTGCAGGCAGTGGAAAACCTGCCACAGACAAGGCAAAACATCCAAGCAAAGACAACTGAGCTGCGAACAGAAACCAAGAACTTGCACCTGCTGCCGTTCCCCTCTAAGTCAGGTGCAAAGGAAACCTTATACGGAGACCATGCCTTGCACCACATTACCAGTGAAATTACAGCACACTCAAGGCAACTTCTCTTTGCTGACACCGTGCTTGCTCAGGCCCACTGATGCTAGCAGTAATGGAAAGCATAAAACAGAAATACACACACCAGAGGCAGCCAACACCACAGTGAAGAGTGATGGCAGCTGCTGCCACAGCCCTGTAACCAGCAGCAGTGGCATGAGGTGAGGTTTTCAGAGAGCTTCCCTGCTCTAAGCAGATTGAAGGTAACAATGGAGGATCCCTGGCATCCGGTTCACTTCTGTCCTTTTTCATCCCATCAGCAGAGAAGCAGATCTATCTGCTAATTGTCCTTTAAACACCTGCTTGTAATGAGCATTCCAGGGCCAGGGATAGTCTGAAAGTACAGACACAGAAGTGACAAAAGCTTAAGTTCAAGAAAAGTAAACAAAACCAAGAAACAACATCATTTTTGCTGGTTTTATGCTCTTTTTCTACCCCTCCACTTCTCCACAGCAGTGTGGGGCCCAAAAACACTGAGGTGAACTATAGACATTTGTCATGGCCCTTGTCACTCCTTCCCCTTCCCAATTATTTCCTCCTGTTTAATAGCACAGGCCATCCATTTCTCCCCCCAGCATTAGGCTCAGGCTAACCAAGGACACAATTTCTTGTTAAGTAGATGGCCCATGACATGAGACTTTTGCAGGTTTGTACGCATCAGCACAGGCCACACAGAGCTCAGGACTGAGGCAGCACTGTGCGCACCATGCAGGTCTGCTCTCTGCAGACCCAGACTGCTACATGCAACGCTTCCTGAAATGCTGCTGACCTGTTCTTGTCAACAAAGAGGCCAACTGGGGAAAGGTCCCTTTGGTAGATCACACAAATTCCCTTCATTTGGGAGGACAGAGCCCAGCCACTCAGTCCAAGAGCTGATGGTATGCACAGTGAAAAGACCAAACCCAAACCCCCAAGTCAGACCAGCTGCAGTCCTACTGCGTGCTAAAGCCTTCAGCAGTGGTCAGCCAGGGATGGACTGGTGCAGGAGGATGGCCTTGGGTACCAGTAGCACTGCTCTGACGGCTGCTGCTCCGCTGAAAACCAGCACTTTACAATGTAGAGGAAACCATAGGAAGGTGATGAAGAACCCTTGTTACTCCTAAGCATGTCTGTGTCCTTCAAGAGCAGGAGAACTTGCAAAGCTCAGTGATCCTTCCTGGGTAACCAGCCGAAAAGAGGCACTTGGCAGACGGGCAATCTGTGCTCAGAGACATGAGGAGTCAGTCATATCTAGTCATCTGCCTTTCCCACCTCCTGGTTTTATTCTGAGCAAGAGGAAGGGGAAGGTAGAAATGGAAGAGAAAAAACAGCGTAAATCCCAGATTTCCATGAACCTCCACTGCCCTCCAAGTCACAGAGGCAAAGGCAGCTCCACTGGTGCCCTTCCTTACACAGACTGCAGTACTGTGGAAGCAATGCCCACTCCAGGCCACAAGCAGTTCATGAGTAACTCAGGATGACCAGTAAGAGCAGTGCTGTCCAGCCTTCTTCAGAACAAGCCACCTCAAATATTTCCCTTTGAAACTCAAGGGAAGGATGTTTTCTGTATGCATTTTTCTTAGCAGGTGCTACAAAAGTTGAATGCCATGATTTTAAACCTAAGTACATTCTCCCTTCTGTATTTTATCCTGTATGGCTAGATTTGGCAGTTTGTTTGAAATACAAACTTTTCAAGCCTAAGAATTTGGTGGTTTATTCCACTTTATTTTTTAAATGATGCTAACACTTGTAGCTTTAATGCTATTCGCCTTGCATTTTTTATTATTAATTAAAAATGGAATCCACCTAGAAGACAGAGGTAGAATACCAACACTCAAGACAGAATGCATTTTTATATAACCTTACAACAATTACTTAAACAAGTTTCCCTGAAACATTGATCCATTTGAAATCTATGTTTCTTCTGAAGCTTCTTCTGACATCAGAAGAAAGTCCATACAGTTATTTTAATTTACAATGCTGTAGAGTACCAGCACCTCTGAACTTCTGATACAAAGACTGCATTGTCCCAGGAGCAAGGAAAACAAGCTGGTGCAACTGAGGGGTAATACTATTTTTGTTACATCTGCCTACTACCACAACACAAGTCAGATGACATTCAACACTGTACCTGGATGCAATCAAACCCAAGCCACTACAAAAAACCCGTAAGTTTTGCTAACTTGTACTTCCCAAACTGCAGGCAACTCTCATGAGCATCCAACTTCACAGAAAGGTGTTTAACTGAATGTCAATACATTCCAGAAAGCAAAAATATTAGCTACAAAACCTGAATACCTGGGAAGCCCTGCTACAAAAAGGTAATTTACTTCCATCATGGTTCATTTCAGAGGAAAGTTGGCAAGGATTTAGACTCATCCTTGACTGCTGACTACCCAGACATTACAGCATCATGAGTGCTGGGAAATCTACAGTAAAACTGACTGACTAAAGACTTTTTTTTAATTAGCATTATATATTTCCTTGGGAGGTGAATGTCTTTGATAAAGACATTGGGATTAAAAAAAAAAAAGAGGAGGGGAAAAAAAAAAAGCAAATATGCACTACCAGCACAGGGATTACTGTAAAGCCCGTCATCCATTTCAGCAATATCCGATCTGAAAGTAATTGCAACAGATGCTCCAACAACAGAACTGTCCTGGCAGGAAATAATTATAGCATCAAATAGCAATAAAGTCATTACATATCTTGGGGTCTCAACAGAGCGAGACCAAACCCAGTGGAAGCAAAGTCACTTTTTTCTCAAAAAAAGCATTTAAATACAGCCCAACAGGGAGAAGTGGGAAGTTCAGAACCAACAGCACTTTCTTCCTCTTAAGAGAAAGTGCAGGTAGAAGCCCTGGCTAATCCTCTGTTGCTATCCAAAGTATTAAGCTGTCTGTATCACCACTGTGCAATTCCTACGTTAGTATTTTCACTGCTGCTATAGGAAGCACATCTGTAAGGGCGGTATCTCTCAGAACCCTTACGTTTCCCACAGAGGGCTTATAGAAAAAAAAGCGTTTCAAGGAGCAACACGTAATGAACTTTCAACTCTGCCCTCCTTAGGCACGCTAGTATTCTGTTCCACGAACAGTCGCACCGGCCTGGTTGTGCCAGTGACAAGAACTCCTGCGGGACTGCCCGGAGGGGAGCGCGGGCAGCCTGACCCGCTCCGAGAGTTACGGAGCCGCTCTGCAGTCGCCAGCCCACGCTCACGCCCCCCTCCCCGAGATACTCCTTCATCCAAGTTCCACGAAAGCCTCGAGCAGCCTTTTTCGAGTCACACGTCATGGTAACTTGGCCGCAGAGTTTTCAGTTACTTCTCCTGCTCCTCGTGCTACCCAGCAAAGTAAGAAGTTGCCTTTATCCAGAGACTTCCAGATCCATCCTCCAGACAGGCTGTAAGCATCCCCAGCGCTACCCGACTGAACCCAGTCACACTGCCAGTGCCCCGCAAGGCAGACACACACGCCGGTTCCCAGAAGTTTGGGGCAGACAACCAATCTGAAACACACACCGCCACTACTATCACCACCACCCCCGCCGCCCTGCCCGTCCTTCGCCACGGTTCGCCTCCAGCAGCAAGGGCAGCGCGCCGGGCTCCCCGTCCCGCACACCGACTCCCCGGCAGCGACGACCGCGACACGCCGGGGAAGTCGCGACACGGGACATGCCCGCAGCTGGGGCAGCCCGGGACGGATCACTCACCTGGGGGCAGCTGCAAGTTGGCCGGCAACTGGAGGGTGGCCGTGG
>VZTI01004016.1:261451-284673 GCA_013397865.1 Struthidea cinerea | reverse complement strand
CTCAGGCGCTGCCCCGGCCGGCGGCTCGCCCGCGGAAACACATGGCAGCGCCGCTCCCCCGGCTCCCGGGCGCCGCGCACGTGGGCCCGGCCGGCCCGGCCTCCCCTGCCGCCGGCGGGAGGGAGGGGAGGGAGGAGGGAAAAAGGGCGGTCCCACGCCGCCAGCGCGTCCTACTGCGGCGGCGCTCGGCTCAGCCCCACCGCCCTTTTGAGCCCGCCCGTGTTTATGGAGCCATGCGGACCTCAGCGCCTCTGCCGCGTTGAACTTGACGGCAGCGCAGAGAGGCCGGGTGGCCGGAGGGGGCCGCGCCCGGAGCCCCGGGATGGGGGTGACGCGTGGGTGGCCGCGGCAGAGCTGCTCCTCCCGCCGTGCCGGCCTCCGGCCCGCCTACCTGCGCCAGACCACCCCCGGCTGTACCTGGGCTGCAGGTGTCCTTGGGGCTTCCATTCAAAACAAAAGCAGCTCCGGCAAGAGTGAGAGTTCGCCGTGTCGTGATAGGAGCTTGCTGACGGGCCGAGACGGCGAAAGCAGCACGGACCTGTAAGGATGAAGGGGACAAAGTTGTGCCGTTTGACCTTCATGCCCGGGGCTCGACTAGAAGAAAGTCTGAGGGAGGACGTGGGACTCGGTCCCCCTTGTAAAGCAAGTGTAATCCTGACAGAATACACACAACACAGCTCTAAAAACAAATTTCAGAATATTACTGAAAGTTTTTCCACGTGTGATAGGGAGTTCACCATGACCTTCAGTAATTCTGCTTTGAGGTCGTTGCATATCATAGCCAAGTTTGGGCTAAATTTCAATACATTCTGAAGCATGTTTTTGCACGTGCTTTATTTTACCCAAAAATTTAAGGGGTATTGCTTATATCTGCCCAAGTTGAGCACAACATAAGCAATTACAAAGTCCAGGACCTCTTGTTTGGTTCATTAAAGCAGTACAAAAACCACAAAGTCCAAAAAATATTAGGAGAAAAAAAATTACTCTTGTATTAAACTTCCCTTGCAACTATGTTTTTCAAGTAGAAATGTAGACAAGAAAGGGAAACAGTCGTCTTTTTGACTATTTTGAGTAACAACCTTGCTTGATTCCACAGCGTTACTGCTTTATATTGCTGTCAGCAGCAACAGAAACAGTTGGAGAAGAGAAATTGCTCACCAATGGCCATGCCTATCCTATTCCAGAACAAATCAGCCCAAAATCTCAAAGAGGTGGCAGCAGCAATGATTACAGTTTCCAAGTGTCAGAGCAAGCTCGGAAGATGGTGAAAGAGGAGAGGTGGTAGTGCAAGAGTGAGCATCCTCTGTCCCTTTTGCAGACCGGCGGAGTCTGACCAAATCACATCACTTCTCACTCACATGAAACTGTGTTACACACACAAAGTAACAACCAGGGTACAGTGAGTTACCTCCTGCGTGCCAAAGGATGCACAGAGACCAGGAGACCAGGACGCTTCAGTTTCAGCGAAGACCAGCAGTGACTGATGGCAGAAGGGAAGATGATGCAAAGCAAGGCATCATGTCTATTGTTCTTGGACTTCAGGAAGAGTGGAGTTGGCTTCTTACTTAAAGCCAAGTTTTTATCTTCTTGCGACCATTGAACTTTTGAGGGAATCTCTGAGACCCCCATGCAAATGCTCAGGAGGGAAAGCAGATCTGAAAGAGGCAAAAGAAACAGCTGAAGACAACAGAAGTGTATACACTAAAGCTGCAAAGCACAGCAGTGTGTGAAAATAGGAAGTAGAAAATACAGCTTAGTGAGAGAAAGAAATACATGAATCAAGGAGCAAAGGAAGCAATAAGAAATGGACTACAAGGCATAGCATGATTATTATAAAGAGGAAAAAAAAAAATCTGTAGCCCAGTGAACAAAGCCCAGAAGATTTAGAAATGTGCATATCTTTAAAAAAATAAAAAACTAAAGTGTCCTCTCCAAGCAAAGCAGAGGCACCCATCATTCTATGAAACTGCACAGGAAATAACAGGAAGAGTCCTGGAAGAGTCCTTTTTCCACACTGGAAAAATGTGTTATCATAGCGACCCAGTACGCAGTCTTTATTAACAAAGATAAGAAAAATGCAAAAAGTCATCCAGAATAAAAAGTAAAAAATAATCTGGAACTTGAAAGCTATCTTTCATAGCTGAACAGATTTCAGCATGTAAGGAAAGTTACTTTTGTCATTACCTGGAGTTTTGGGGTTTTTAAAAATCTCTATTCTCTTGGGTAAATGCGAACATCAAAAAAAACCCCCATTCACTGAAAAACTCTGAATTAAGTCATCATTCTTGTCTACACACTTTTTTACCCCAAGACCTTGTCCAGGGGATACTGCTAAGTGTGGTAACTGCTTTTCAAAGTCAGTTGAAGATACACCTAACTGTTCCTGCCATGACCACCTGGCCTTGGCAAACTGACCTGTTCCACTACTTCAAATAACCCAGGCTCATCTGATATTCATATAGGAGGACCTTCTTTACCTTCCAGGCACAGGAAAGCATTACAGCAAACAACAGCTCAGATTTCCTTCCCAGGAGCTATTAGGTTCTATAGATACTGCCCGTAGCTTGCTCTGCATGATCTGTTTCCAACAGCTGAGACCTGCACAGTGCGCACTGAATCAGTCTGTGCTGTTCTAAGCTTTCTGGAGGCTTTCAAATAGCATACTTAAAACACAAACCACCCTCCATAAAGCTACCCACCCTCCAAAATTTTTGTCCACACAGCAGGCCTTAAGACAGATCTTTTTAAGTCCATATATCTTAAGTCAGTTTCACACACAACAATGGTTTCAGTTTCCTGTAACTCTATAAAATCTATCTAATATGCTTCAAGTGTTTTTAATCTGTCCATGATCCTTTGTTTCCTCTTACTTGGAAATGCAGGAATAGAATACATGACCAAAAAGACTAAATAAGTGAGTAAGAGTTGTAAATGTGATTTTATTTACTAATGAAAACAACCAAGTGAAATCACAGATAACTATTTAATATCAGCAGTAACCACACCTGCATTTTGGTTGCAATTAGAGCAGATTTTTTAGTTTGTTTGTTTATAGTCAGAGTTACAGTCTGCCCTGTTTTTTCTGTCTTGATTGATGATCTTTTTAGGGAGGTGCCTCTTTCTTTCAGATATTCAGGTCACAACGTATATACAGATTTGCATACGTCAAAGTCTTTCTTCCATGAGGTACAGTACCCTGCAGCTTTAAAACCTTATAAAACATTCAAAGTACAATAGGAAGGTATAATAAAAAATTGGGCATTTACTTTTATCCTGTTACAAGACATAAGGCTTGGTTTACTATACTGAGCTACTAATAGCAAGAGAGCTAACAGTGAGACATGTGAAATCCCAGCAGAGCAATTCCTGTCTGGCTGTACACCTGCAGTGCCAGCTGATTTGAGGAACCCCAAGCTTCATCATAGAATCACAGAAACATTTATGTTGGAAAAGATCACCAAAATCATCAAGTCCAACCATTAACCCTGCACTGCCAAGTCAATCACTAAACTGTATCCCTCATACCACACATACAGGTTGTTTCAGTACCTCCAGGGATTGTGACTTAACCACTTCCCTGGGCAGCCTGTTCCAATGCTCAACAGCCCTTTCAGTGAAGAAATTGTTCCTTATCTCCAATCTAAACCTCAGACTGTGGTCTGAGGCCATTTCCTCTTGTCCTATCACTTTTTACTTGGGAGATCAACTCTCACGTGGCTACACCCTCCTTTCAGGTAGTTGTAGAGAGAGATAAGGGCATCCCTCAGCCTCCTCTTCTTCAAACTAAATACTCCCAACTCCCATAGCCATTCCCCAAACAACTTGTGCTCCACATCCTTTCACAGCTCCATTGCCCTTCTCTGGACATGCTCCAGCACCTCAGTGTCCTTCTTGTTGTGAGGGGTCCAAAACTGAACACAGGATACGAGGTGTGGCCTCACCAGTGCCGAGTACAGGGGGACAATCACTGCCCTGGTACCACTGGCCACACTATTGCTGATCCAGGCCAGGGTGCCATTGACCTTCTTGGCCACCTGGGCACATGCTGGCTCATGTTCAGCTGGAAGTGATCTGATGAGGTGGGAAGGTCTGGAAAGCACATGCACCTCACAAGCTTGGCTCTAAGTGAGAAAGGCAGATAAGAAAACTAAGTGAACAAAGGAAAAAATAAGGGAGGAATGGGCATGAGCAACAGACATTAATAGAAAATATACAGTAACAGGAAACAGGTACAGTAAAAATGCCTCTACAAAAGAGATCCACAGTATTAAAGCTTAGCCATTGGGCACAAATACATTCTCAACAGAACACAAGAGAGTAAAACTAGTTGATCTCAGATTTAACATTTTAAGAATTACAGAACAATACTATGAAGTTATATTGGATACCACTTGCTATCCAGTAAAACTCGTGAAAAGAAAGGAGTTTTATCACTGAAGCTGCAGTGGCCTATAATAATACAGCATTATGTAAAGTGGTGTTGCTATTTTATTTTTTTATTGATATTGCTCATGAATAAGGTACAGCATTGCAACACTTAGTAAATGAAACAGAACACAAGTAAGATCTTTACTGGATTCATAGTACCACTGAGCAGTAATTATCCTATTTGCAAAAATTACAATAAAAAAGGAGAAAAAAAGGTTATGACAGATTTTACATATCCTGTACCACCACTAACCCAGGACAATCATCAGCTTCTGGAAAACACGTCAGTGATTTTTTTGTGGCAAATATACGTGCAAGGAAAAAAATAGATAAATATATGCCTCTTTACACAGCACAAACATTGGAAGTAGCACAACTCTAGTGCCATCATGTTTCAGGAAAACTACAAACTCAGTTTAGAGAGAAACGAGTTCATTCAGCAACTCTGTGCACTGTGGACCATTACTGCCTCTTAGAGCTTCAAAAACATTATGCTGTCATAATTGTTCTGTGACTTTAAATCTTTTTCTCTTATCTGCTTCTGTAACTTATATTTCAATATCTTTTGCGTTAAAATATCTGAGTAAAACAAAATTATTATTGCCACGGATTTCCAATTGTGACACTCCAATCTATTTAGTTACATTTCACAGCAAAAACTGTGCAGCTAAATATTGTAAAGCATTTCAAAACAATGCAAACAGGCATAATCAGATTTATAAATCAGACAAAGGCCAATTAAAAGACCCCTGGCAACCAAGAGTGGAGGTGCCAAAGGGGCTTAATGGAGCTGCTTCCCCTTCCCATCACTTGACACCGGCCACAATAAGGCTGAGCAAAAGCTGTAACACAGACTACACCAGTAAAATCTAAAATCCAACTGCAGACAAATTAAAACTGGTGTTGGTGTTCACCTACCTCCTTAAAACAGAGACTGGAATTTCATTGAGGCATATAGGATATCTTCCTGTTCTTTCACACTGTGCCATAATATAAAACAAACTCAGATGTCAGCCAGAACTATATTCCATCAGGCACTTTTCAAAATTTAAGAATATGTACTGTATTTAGTTGTATTTTTCAGCATTTAATAAACTCATAGTTATGCAGCTATTAGAAAATTTTCTTTCTAAAAGAAAACAGAACACTCAAGATTTAACTCTCTGGTGATTATTCCAAATTTGTTGAGAAAATAAACCTACAGCACAGTTACTTTTTTTCTTGGGGAAAAAAAAGAAAAGAAAGAAAAGAAACATAAACCCAAACCAAAAACCCCAGTGCTGACTGGAAAAAGGACATAGGAAATCAGTTTCACCAGGGCAATTGATGTACTTTCCTTCCAATGACAAGGTTGTGTCCTTGTTTTCCTTTATCCTCACAAGTATCCCGTTGTAGAAAACTGTTGTTGGAGCGGTGTGTTTAATTTCCACCTCCCTATGCTCGCGTATCATCTTGGATTAAGCAGGTGCATGTTTTTCAGCTGAACTGCTGGTCTTCCACAGGGAATTCATCATTTGATTCACCCTTCATACACAAAGAGCATAAAAGCATAGAAAGAT
This sequence comes from Struthidea cinerea, assembly GCA_013397865.1. Taxonomy (NCBI): domain Eukaryota; kingdom Metazoa; phylum Chordata; class Aves; order Passeriformes; family Corcoracidae; genus Struthidea; species Struthidea cinerea. The sequence goes on along the minus strand of VZTI01004016.1, from coordinate 278,686 downwards.
AATGATTTTTGAACCTGAAACTGCAATCTTGTTTCCTTATTTTGGTTCCATGGATATTTCAAAGAAACTGGTTTACTTGACCAAAAATTAAAAAGTGTCTGCAAAGAATACCTGGATTTATTTTTTTTTCTTTTGGTCATGAATACAAATATGAAGATTTTTTTCTGTTCTTGCTCCCTCCCTCACACTGTTCTCATATTTGAAGGGGGAAAGAGGGGTATTTTAAACTTTGAACAAACGTTCAAAATTAGTCTAATGTCAAAAGCATTAATGTAACCCAAATTAATTATTTGCCCTCTTGAAACATTTGGGAAAATGCGTTTCTATGTTGTTCCCTTCGCTACTTTTTCTGTGCTGTTTCCAAAACATGCAACTCACTTGCTGGACCATCTTATTGAGAGAGAGAAAATGCACACTGAATTTCAAAGTACACACTTGTTAAAATTTGTTACTCAAGCAGAAGACCTAGAGACAGGCAATACCCTCTGGTGCTCCATCACCATCACAGTAAAAAAAAAAAAGAAAAAAAGAAAAATCCTGATGTCCAACGTAACTTCCTGCATTTCAGTTTGAGCCCGTTACCTCTGGTCTTGTCACTGAGCACCACTGGCCCTGTCCTCTTTGCACCCTCCCTGGTATTTATAGACATTGACTTTATCTCCCTGAGCCTTCTCCTCTCCAGGCTGAGCAGTCCCAACCCTATCAACCTTTCCTCACAGGTGAGATGCTCCAGTCCTTTCAGAATCCTTGGGGCCCTTTGCTGGACTCTCTCCAGTACATCCGTGTCTCTCTTGTACTGGGGAGCACAGAACTGAACACAGCACTCCAGGTGTGGCCTCACCAGTGCCGAGCAGAGAGGAAAGACTGCCTTCCTTTAACCTGCTGGCAAGACTTTGTAGAGGTAGTACTACAGTAACTATTACAAAAAATGAGAATACTGCATTCTGATAATATTTTTAATGCATTTTTTTGTGTATACTATAAAGCCTGTATCTTCCGCTTATGATAGGAACAGAAGCTATTAAGCTACAAAGGGACCACAACATGTCAGAAACACTGTGACAAGGATCACTACGGATAAAACACTGCTATAATTTTCATCATTTTCAAAGACAGTGATAATGTCTTATGCAACCCACACAAGTAGCATGTTGCCATACACCTTCCTACACTGCTTCCTGCATGAAATGTTCCCAACAGTGTCTTACACTATTATAAATCAGCAGCAACCATTATAGCTCCCAGCACTATCAATCTACAGAGACACTACAGAAGTCACCTAACACTGTACCACCAGATGTTAGGGGAGATTTCATACATCAAGCTGAATGCACAGGTGTCACCTGGAATAATTTTTGTGAGAAGATTTTGCGTACCATTTATATAATTGTTTCCTATAGAGTCATTAATACATACCTGGGATGGCTGTTTTCTCTGTATTATAGCAAGTTCAATGTTTTTTCCACCAGATTTCACAGTGTAGCATACAATGAAATCATTAAAACATTTATATTTACCAATTATTTTGCATTTTCATGAAGGAAAGAGGCCCTGTTGGCCAGATCAACTTCAGGACTTCATCTTAGGGTATCTAGGAACATAAATGCATGAGAACAGAAGTTCTCAACGATTTTCATGCCATACAGGTCTTTTTCTTTACATAAACTATTCTGGCAACTCTTGGTTGCCAAAACCTCTTCTGATCGACAACTATGGAAAGGACAAAAATTTCAATACCTTTAACACACTCCTGTGAGCAACAGGAACTCAAGAAGGAACTCAAATTCTGTCCATGGTAGAAGCATTCCAAGTAAGCTGGGATGTAGACTATTTCACTAACCCACGTAGGTTTATATTCAGCATTTTAGGAATGCCATGGCTGAGTTTGGCAGGGTTTTGTGCAAAAACAGACAAGAAGCTCCGTTTGAAAGAACTGCCAAAGTTAGGTACATATTTCTTTACATCAGAGAAGAAAAAAAAGGCATGCACAGGGCTTCTCTCAAAGGGAATTCCAAACTTTTCCCAGTTTTTAGCATCTAAATTGCTGTCAGCTTCCTGGTGAATTGAAGAGTATCCCCATGGTCTGGTGTACAAGACTAGCTTCTAGTGCTGTGTTTTCTCGTCTTGCATTATGCAGGGAATAAATAATTTTAGTGGTTCAATGATTATCTTTCCCTCTCTGAAGTTTAATACTAAAAAAATATTCTAATATAATAACACTAAAAAAAACCTGATCAGTAGCATTTATTCATTTAGAAGAGATGCAGAAGGTGGGCAGAAGCTTCACCTGGGTTTACTGAGGAGCTGATTAGGACCATTTTCACCTGTGCCATGACTTTGTCAACTGACGGTATCCCTGGTGGTCCAGCTGCTGACACACCTCCACCAATCCTGCAGACAAGGTTCCATCAGCATTTTCTCGAAATTAAAATGAGAATGGCAAGAAAGGTGTCCTGCACTGTTTACAGTGAAAAAAAAAAGAAGTATATTCAAAGGACGGGAAAAGCAGATGGGAGCTAGGGCTTCCCCGCTTTCTGTCTTCTGGGAATCAAGCAGAGAACATGAACAGTAATCCAATTAACTACACTCTTGAGGCAAAAGCTAGGGAATAAGAGGCAAGTACAGGCAGGTCCCAGCAGGACAGGAAACCAAGAAGGTGTGATGGGGACATTACAGTATAGAAGAGTAGAAGACTGCAAAGTTAAACACCACCACTTGTGTTGGTAAGTAACTCTGCCACCACCCAGTAGCACACGCTAGTGTGAGAGTTTAGACTGATCTAAGCCAATGCTCTGGCTTTGCTCTTTGGATTGCTTCCCCTTCTTCTGAGTCTCTGCTGGCTCTCACATGGCCTGGGTGAGACACTGCAAGAAACCTTCTCTGGTTTTCCTGGCCTATGTCTCTGCCCTGCAGGGCTTCCAGCCTGGTTTACCACACCCCAGCCAGGCAGCAAGGCCAGCACAAAAGTGTCAGTGGGAGAGCAGAGCCTGGGGTAAGACCTTTGCTTTGTGGTGGGCAGGTAGCAATGGCCAGTTGGCTTGGTGGTCATATGGAACTGTACAGTGAGATGACATGTATGCTCTAGGCGTTTCTGCTAACAATACGGTGAGCTTTCATGCAGTTTTGCTTTCATTCAGTCCTCATCTGAAGGAAAATATTCCTTGTGGAGGCAAGGGTTCAAAAGTGTTGGCTTATACATGTTTGGAAGAAGGGTCTCTTTTATGAGATTGACATGTCAAGAGGTAGCATCTAGGGCAGGGAAGGAGGATGGCAGCAGAGATTTAAGCCCAAAGTTGTCTTCTAAGTCTCCAGAAATATTTCCAATATCATCCTCATTTGTTTTGATGAATTTGATCTGTATGTTAATCTTTCTTGTCCCTTTCCGTCTGCCTATTGCCATTGGAATTGGTAAAGAGCAACTTGTGCTATCCAAGTGGCTTGTTCCTAATGACAAGATGCAAGCAGACACCTAAAAGATGATTTAAAAAAAACAAAAAAGGACCACTAATTTTGAAAAATCAAAATGATTCCCACTATCCCCATAAGAATTCCTTAGCTATATTCGAAAAAGTTGTGTAGAAGCCTTCATGTCCTAGTACCGATCTCCCAAACCATAGTGCCATCTTGTCTTGGGGTGACTTTTATGATGTGTATCCCCTATCACTGCTCTATGCCCAGAAATTAACTTTGTGCCTTTCTGTGCCTTTAAACTGAGCCTGAGAGGGAGGAGAGGAAAAAAACCAAGAGAACTTTTCAAAACAGTTGTTCAAGGACACAGACACACTCCTCGGCTTCTGCAGCAGCAAGTGTGGAGGAAGCACCCTTCTTGCTTTTCAGCCAGCTTTTGGCTCCTTTTGTCTGGAGGGAGACGGAGAGTTGAGCTTTGTTTTTCCTGGGACTTTGGTTTTTCCTTTCTTCTCTTCTGGACTGTTTCAACATCAGAACATATCGGGAGAATTTTCCACCGAGGCCCCGGAGGTGGGCCCACACCGACCCAGCTCCGAGGAGGAAGAGAGAGACCACACCTACAGAAGGACTCTGAAATCTTCCCAGGTTTCTCTCCACAGTGAGAGGCTTCATTATTTAGCATTATTATTCCTTTCCTGTGTGTTTGTTAAATAAATGGCTTTTATCTCTTTCACTTTCCTCTGAAAAATTTCTTTTTTCCCAAACCTGGTGGGGGAGGGGTGGTTGTAACCTGACTTCTATCAGAGGATATTTTCCTCCAAATTTGTCCAAACTGGCACACATCTTCACAATATTCTTCATAAATTCATAGTTATTCAATTATCTTCATAAATTCAATTTTAAAGGTCTCCTATGTACAATATACTTGCAAGGCAACGTATAGTGGTGCAATAACTGGTAACAACACCTGCAAAAGCCAAACAGATGTGATCAACCAGTGCATACATTCTCCTCACAGTTCTTTCCTCTTGAAGCTTGGTGACATTTTTGTTTCTGTGTACCCAACATAGCTGTATCCAGCCCTCAAATTCCATCCTGTTAAATTAAGGATAAATTTTTCTTATCCCAAATATTTATTTATGTTATGCAGAGGAGATGTTGTAATAATAAGTCTTCTCACAGGGACATTGGCAAACAGTTATGTGGAGGCTGTGTCATCCTCCCCAAATTCGAAATAATAATGTCTGACACCTGTTACGAAGGAAAAATTCTAAGGTATTATGGGGAATTATAAGATAGAATTGGGTTGTGAGCTGTAAAACCTGCCTGCAAAGGCACATGGCAGCACAAAGGAGCACATGGCAGCACAGAGAGGCTTGTCTCCACTGGACCCTGGGGGGAGGAGGTGTCACACGGCAGACCCCTACAGAGAGGAGCCAGGAGCTGACAGACGGGTGAACAGTGAGTGATCACCAGATAAAAGGACATTGAGAAAGTGTGTTGCTGATGTGGCAACACAGGACAGGTCACGCCATCTAAAGAAATACTGTGCCTTAGAAAAGTGTATAAAACCAACTCACTTCTTTGAATAAACGATTCAGATTCCCTGCTGGTCTGAGTCTGGGATTCAGTCGCCGACAACTGGTGCCCCATGTGAGGAATTTATTATACACCTATCTGTGCGTCTGTTGGTGAGCCCCATGGGACTTGAAGTGCTGCTGAAAGAAGCAGGAACTCTAGCCAGCAATTAATCCCTACAAGTTGTAGGTGAGCCATGGGGGATGTAGGGGATAGAGTATCCCAGGAACAGAACGTCGCAGAGACATTGGAATGGATTTTAAAGAAACACGGCAGGAAAGTTGAGTCTACAGATTTGAACAGACTCTTATTCTGGGAAAAAGACTGCCTCAACTTTAGATGGTACCAATATTTTTGATCCCCCGACATAGGGTGCTTTAGAAGATGAGTTGTGGAACCGAGTTACGCGCGGGCGACGCAGCGCTGACAAAGCTTTCGTGTCCGGGGAGGACAGTGTGCAAGGCGCTCATGGCGCATGAGGCACCCAGAGACCGGACAAAGAAAGATGCTTGTGCCAGCGCAGCAGCCGTGCCGACCCCTTCTGCACCACCAGCGAGCAACCATAAGTCTGTCGGGGCTTTGGGAGAAGAACCAGAAGATGGCCCCTCGTCCCCCGACCCGCTTGACCCTGGAGGGGAACCGGATGGTACCGTAGAAAAGCTCGCGCTGCACCGCGCCATGTGGCATCAGCTGGAGCCGGGTTGAAGTGAGTCGCTGGAGCCGGGGAGTCCCGTCCTGGTAGCGTGTTCCCTCTCTGTTTGCCTTCTGCGAGAGTGCAGCGGCAGCAGCAGACGCGGTGAGGAGAGTGCGTGCGGGGCCACGGAGGCGCGGCGCGTAGCAGCACCGGCGACCGCACCACGCCGGCGAGCACGTGGCAGAGCTGCGCCTTGGCAGCGAGCACATGGCGGAGCTGGAAAGCGGTGGTGAGTGGCAGAGCCACGCTGCAGCCGCGCCTAGCGGCTGCCCCCACACCACAGACGGGTGGGATCAGCAGCACTGAGAGGCTGGCGGGGCCGCGGCTCCGCTCAGCACATGGCGAGGGCTGCGAGTGGCTCTCTGCATGTGAGAAGTCAAGAGACAGACTGGCAGACCTCTGCCGGCTGCTAGACCCATGTGGCCGTGTGGCTGGCCCGGCCCGGGCAGCCGGCGGGGCCTGCTACAGCCAGGGCTCCCATTCCTTGCAAACTCTCGGGAGCTGATACTATGCTGGAAAAAAGGACTAAGGAGACCCATGGCCCCTTCCTCAAGGGTGGGGGGAGCTGCAGCATATCACCTTGTAACCCCCCTGCATTGTTCTGATTGCTTTTTGTGATAGATGATACTTAAAATTTGTAAGATATTTTTTTAAGCAAGAATTAGGTTTGTTACCTTTTGAAACCTTCTGAAACCACTTAAAAAGTTAATGTTATTGTAATTGTAATTTTCGAAGACCTAGATTTATATATATTCTGTGAAACAATGAAGTATTTAAGCAGTTAATGATATTACCTTATTTTTACTTAATGCGCACTTGTTGTTGTATTACATGTATTATTTTACTGTTCATAGTAAGAAAACTGCATGTTATGTTCCACATTTTCCTGAATTTAGTAAGTTAAAAAATGTTCGTGTTACATATTGTAACAGAAAAGGGGAAATGCAGAGATGGGGTGTGCCCCCTGTGAAAGACTGTAAAGAAGTTTACATGTTCTTAATTTTTCAATTGAATTCAGAATGATATTAATAAAGTTTTTAAGCAATTTTATAAATATTTTAGAGAAACCCTCTCAGTCACGGCTTAAGGCTCTGGCCAAGCCGTAGCCCTGGTTGACTAGGAATTTATACCATCAGAGCCAAGTGTTTCTGCTCTAAAAGTGTAATCAAGTCACTTTGACTTGCTAATTTGATTTTATAAAAGCTGGACTCTCTTTCAAAGTGTGAACTTGGAAGTCTTGCCTAGGAAAAACTTTCTAAGTCTTCACTGTGAAACAGGACCTTCCAGCAGTTGCAAACTCTGAGTAATGGTAAAAGTTTTAGACAACTTTACATTGTTTCTCAAAGTTCTATCACTGTCATTATTCTTATTTGTAAAAAACAAAAAAGGGAGAATTATACGATAGAATTGGGTTGTGAGCTGTAAAACCTGCCTGCAAAGGCACATGGCAGCACAAAGGAGCACACGGCGGCACAGAGAGGCTTGTCTCCACTGGACCCTGGGGGGAGGAGGTGTCACACGGCAGACCCCTACAGAGAGGAGCCTGCCGGGCTGGGAGCTGACAGACGGGTGAACAGTGAGCGACCACCCCACAAAAGGACATTGAGAAAGTGTGTTGCTGATGTGGCAACACAGGATAGGTCACACCATCTAAAGAAATACTGTGCCTTAGAAAAGTGTGTAAAACCAACTCACTTCTTTGAATAAACGATTCAGATTCCCTGCCAGTCTGAGTCTGGGATTCAATCGCCGACAGGTATGGTAAACATCACAGCAAAAAGTTCTGAAGTTGCAAAAGTTGTGGTTTACAAATTGTTCTAGTTTGATAACAAACCAGTGGGAAGCACCAAGTCAGAATAACAATTTAATAGGGAAATTAAAAAAAAAAAAGTAAAGGCAGAAAACAGTGGGTTAAACTGACCGAGTCAGAATACAACCTGACACCCTGTTGATCAGGGTGGCAATAGCAGTCCAGTAAGACGGTGGCTGCAGTCCTCCTGAAGTGGTGGATGTGGTTCTGTCGAAGCGGTGATCCAGTAGAAGGGTCTGCTCTTCCTCAGAAGGTCCAGTGGTGGCTATGTAGCTCCTGTCCTCTGGGAAATCCAGTGGAAAGGGTGTCTGTGGTGTCTGGAGTCTCAGATGATATCCAGGATGGAATGCTTGGTTCCTCCTTCTGGGTGGAGCATCTCACAATGGGATGATGAGTCATGAGGCCAGGTGTTGATGGGCTCATTAACAGAACAATAGTCCGGAGGGAGGCGGCCAGGAAACACTGCCCCAGCTGGTGTCAACAACTCATGAGGATGGTAACAGAATACACTGCAACCAAGGACACAAATACAGTACAGATAGGCAGCCCCTGGACAAAAGGCTTACAACCAAGTAGAAAAGAAAGGAAATGAGAGCCCAGGCAGACAGCAAGTCAGCACAGATCAATGTGGGAAGTAGTATTCTCGGTATATTCACTGTTCGTAGGTGCAGTCATGGCTAAGATGATCTAAAAGTTAACTGTTGACAAAGAAGGGTAAAGCTGCTCCGCCCTCCTGCCCTGTGAATCATCTTCCCTTGCTTTGACATTGATACTCATTTGCTCCCAATCTGTGAAACTGAACAGGCAGAAAAGTGCTTTTAAAGAAAAGCAACTGTTTTCCTGCCAATTTAGCTTCCTTAAACATCTTAAACTACATGATCAGACAAGTCAAAGTGATGGCACAGGAGACAGAGTGGGAACACGAGTGTAGGGAGGACTGAAGGAAAAACATGGATTTTGGTAACAGCTAGCTGTGAGGTTTACTTAGCTGTAAGATAATGCCAGACTGCAACTTAAACACTGTCACTGGTTTGCATAGGTATTTTGGTGGGGATGAGGCAGATGTACTACAGACATTAATGAGAAGTTCCTTTTATAGTCACAGGTAGAAAGAAAGAAAGGTCAAGATGGCTGCTTTGAAAACTTCTGAGAGAGACTAATGGAACAAATGGTAGAGTCAACGTCTCAAGAGCAGATAATAACTTTGTTGCTTTCTCAGTTGTTTGAAACTCGGCACTTGCCCTCATAAAACCTTCTTCTTAGAAGACGCAAATAAATGAAAAAAGAAAAGAAAGAAAACTGCCCAGCACTGTGTCAGATCTGACAATGGACTGAAGAAATTAAGTGAATAATAGGGTCAGTGATAAATAAACAAGGATTTTGAGCTGAACGTCTCAAGCATGTCTGAAGTACAACATAAGTAACCCCTCCTCCCCTGCTTGGTCAGTCTTCCTCAAAGATGCTCTCCTACCAACACTAACAAATTGATATAAAAGAGGGCTTACAGGACCACAGGTAGTTCTTTCCTGGCAGAAATGTATCTTCTTATCCAGCACTCAAGAAAGAAAAGCGCTGTTAGTTCACTACGTACAAAACTCATCCCTTTTTACACAACCTTCTTATGATAAATATTCTCCTTATCATTTACCTGTGACCAGAGCTTTGGCACATCAAAACCAACATCAAACGACAGTTTTTGTGACGATTTTATGTAAAGTACACACAGGGTAAATTATTACATGTGTAAATACAGAAAACTATGTATTATTTTAGAAGACAAAACCTGCTATCTTTGGTCATTTAGGAAGAATAACAGACTATGATTTCATACTTCTAATAACAGATGTTTGCTCTTTTCAAAAGTCCAAACTAGCAGGTACATACAATCTAGCCATCTATTCTACGTTTCAGATCTCATAAAACTTCCGTTTTAAATTACACAAACTAAAGTTTTCATAGACAATTTCATGTTACATTGTCAATCCATTAAAATTTTGTCCTCTGTTGTAGTCTTAAAAGTCATTACTCTGCTAACAAAAATTAGGTCTGAACCAATAAATATCAATAAACATAGGAGGTTTAATCTGCTTCTCTTCACCAGATATCACCACTCTCTCTTCCACTTTGCTCTCCTTGTCATAATTTCTGATGAATTTTATTTTTTTTTCCTGTTTCCCTTCTCCAGAGAGCAAAGTTACCTCAATTCTTCATTCATGGGTTATAATTTCTTTTCCTTGCCAGTATCTAATCAATTTTCCAAGCTGATGCTGACCAAAGAGTATGAGGAATTCTGAGAAAGACAAATATAAAGAAAAATAAAGTCTATGCTTAGTATTTTCAATAAATATACAAACAATGAATTCTACAAAAGATAATTATTCCAAACTGAATTATTCTCAATAGTTAAATCAGCAGGGTAAAATGATGCATCATGTGTAGCAGAATCAAAGGCCCACTTGGAATGACTAAGAAAGAATACAGCATTTAGAAAATGGCATAATGAATTTATTTCAGCAATAGTACCTCTTTCCTGCAAAAATATATACACACTAATAGCTAGACTGTGAATGTATTTAGAAAATTAGACAAAACCGTATTTTGTCATTACTAGAAGACTAGTAGTATTTAATAATGATGGTTATAGTCTAGGAAAAAACCCTCCATTTTTATTCCTATAGAATCAATATAAAAGAGGCATAAATATTATAATGGCCCACATTCCCATCAGCAAGGCTTCTAATTAGTCTTTGAACTTAGAATTTTTCTTACTGATACCAAGAGCAAACTCAACTTCATTTTCAGACTGACTTAATAGTAAGATATATTGCTATTTCACTTGCAAAACAATATATTGCAATTATGGGATAACACTTTTTTAAGGTTTGTTTTTTTTTTGTATGAGAGGCATGCTTTAAAATGTCATGCTGAATAAAAGGAAAAGAGAGTGGTAAAAAGCATTGCTACATCCTAAAAATAAATACTAGAAATCAACATAGTTACTATTTTTTCTATGTTGCTTATAGAAAATTGTAGTCAATTCCTATTTGCAGGGTAGTTCAGAGGCAGTTTACTTATTTCTAGGATACATCCCTTGTTGCCCTCATTTTAAGATACAGGCCTACAGTTCCTGCCTTGCAAATACCACCTCTGGACACTGTAATTAAAGTGCATTTGTGCCTGCTCCCTGCTTCTCCTGAACCTCAACCTTCCCATTTCTGGTGTGCCTACTCCTGTCAGTACAGAGGGAAGATCCTTCTGGGCAGGCAGGAGGACACCTCGCATACCAGGGGAATACTCCAATATTTTGTCATCATTTTGCCTGCCTGGAACAGTTGCACATCTGCTTTCCTCAGCTGCACAACCAGCAGCCATGATCCCTACAGGCCAGATTTCTCCCCATGGATGTGGTCTCCTGTTTTTCACAGCAGACCTCCTCTGCCCTGGGGACACTCTTCTCACAGACTGTACTCACACAAAGCATCTTCCTTCTCCTCCTTTTTGCTCCTTCTTGAAAAGAAACACACATGCATAGATGCGAGGAGTCTGCATGGATGAACACGAGCAAGGAGCTCCTGACAAAACCCAAACATAAAAATGCAGCGTACCAGAGGTGGAAGCAAGGACAGGCAATCTGGAGGAATACAGAGACACTGAGCATGCAGAGAGGGGATCTCTTACCAATCTTGACCTTAGTTAAGTCTTTAGACATTATCTCCGGTACAGTCTCACAGGCAAACTGATCCAGGTACAGACTACATGAGCGAGGTGTATGAATATGAGCTGAACCATCAGTCTTACAGAGTTGTGATCAGCAGCATGGAGTCCAGCTGGGGGCCAGTCACCAGAGATACATCCCAGGAGTCACTACTGGGGCCAAGGCTGTTCAGCTTCTTCATTACTGACCTGGATGACAGCAGGGAACCAGACCCTCAGCAAGTTCACAGACGTTCCAAGAGTGGGAGTTGCTGATACACCATCGCTCTTGGATGACCTCAGTGGGTTGAAGAAATAGTCAGACATGAAACTTACGAAGTTCAACAAAGGGAAGAGCAAATCTTTGGGAGGACCAACCCCATGCACCAGCTCATTCTGAGGGATCCCTTTGCAAAAAAAGCACCTGGGAGTCTTGGACAAGGTGGATGTAAGCCAGCAATGTGCCCTTGCCACAAAGGCCAAGAGCATCTTGGACAGCACTGGAAAGAGCACTGCCAGCAGAATGAGGGGGGGGGGGTCTTCTTTACCTCACAGAATCAGACTCTCGGAAAGGAAATTGCCCTGGACATAATTTGCACTTTGTATATCTCTCAGGACATTGTGACAGGGTGGAAGTACTGCCCTCTAGTTGTTCAGTCATCTCCTCTGTCCTTCATGGTCATGAGTCTTCAGAAGGCAGATGCAGGAGACAATGCAGATGATGCAGAAGTGAGAGTCCCCAAAAGAGCAGTATGACTCTCCACTGCAAATGTGTTGCCTTTTAACAGATATGAAAGTTCAGTGATCGTCAAGATCATTGCTGCCTTTTCTTCAACATGGCTTGGCAGTGCATTCTCACGTTTGTCTTTTCTGCTTTGCTTTCAACATTCAAAAAATGAAGATGTTAGTGAACTGTAGCACTTTGCTCCTGTGCCTTAAAATAAAATATTAACCTCTAAGACTACTTGAGGAATTTTCAGCTCTAAGTAGGCTTAGATTAGATGTTCTGCTATTTTTTTATTTATAGCATATGTTCCTAGTAGCTGGAGATTCCCTTTTGAAGAATAAAATCAGGACATGGAAAGATTTTCTCACTGTAGATATTGCACTTACTCCCATTAGTGCAAACTGCTGAACCTGCTGTGAGCTTATTTATTCTAAATATTTACATTTGCAGACTAAAATGACAGGTAGAGAATAAAATTTAGCATCCCAATGATTTTTTTTTTCTGTGTCTGTTATTGCCTCTCTGGAATATGGCAGAGCCACCAATACCCTTGGTACCATGCAGTGCTGTTTGAGCACTTCATTTTATACAGGAACCTATAGGCTTGCATTTCAGGTGCTACTTTTTATTATTATTCCATACAATAGTCAATGCAGAATAGAAGTGACAAAATTGGGGAAGAAAAACCCAGGCAAGAAGCTGGCAGAGTAAGTTCAAGACAAATTTATCCTGTTAGTGTCATCTCTTTCAGGTAGCAAAAAGCACCATTTACACTAAAAACCACTCTAATATTGTTGTGTATTTTGATAACAAGTTACTGGGTTTTAAATAAACAGAATTTGAACATCGACCATTTACATAGGCAGACCTTCAGGTGCAAGCTTCATTTTGCCACAAGATGAATTAATACAGAGACTGGGCATGTGGAAAATCCCAGAGAAGTTATAAGACCACCAAGTTCAGTTGGTAAAGAAATACTACATCAAAAATGGATTTTTTCCTTTTGCCGTCTTCCTTTTTCATTTACCGAAAGACCCTTCTTCCTTGGGACCTGCTCTGTTACCTGATGGTATTGTTGATGTTACAAAACACCAGCATAAACACCCATTTTTTAAAAATTTGAAGATAAAAAAGTAGTCTACCCTGAAAAAGAGGCTCCAATTCACCACTATCTATCAGCTGTAGATCCTGAGCTATCATCCTTGCTGTAGCAAAGAAAGTGGGTGGGTTTCTGTCAGTTGAAGTGAGTGCACAAAATTAGGTGTTCTCACCAAAAAAGATGTTTAAAGCTTTGCCTAAGAAACACTTGGCTTACAGGAATAATTCTTAACTTTCATACCAAGACCTTTAGTCATGAAGGTTTTTAAGCAACTGTGAAATTCTCTGCTGTCCTCTTTCCTGAATACATAGCTTCATCAATATTAGGTTTAATTTCTTTTTAATTTTAAATGTACATTTGAAAATGTTGCTGAATCAGCATTCTGTATTTGCCTCCTTGTGGATGGAAATGTCCAGGACTCTGTGGAAATTCAGATAATAAAAGTGGCAGAAAACAACTTGGTACTAAGAAATATGAGTTGGAAACATGGGGAAAATTCTTTCAGAAAAGGACTGATCCTCCTCTGTCTGCATTCTTCTCTCTCCAAAAAATATGACAAATGCACATCAACAACAACAACAAAAAAAGACTACACTGACAAAAGTTGGAATAGAGGTGGAAGCAAGATCTCATTGAAACATATTTGCATTTGAAACTCTTGATGATGACTGAGATTTATGCATCTAAATTACAATTAAATAATGTTAAGGTTGTGAGTAACTCACAAGAGCAAAGAAATGTGCAATTAAAGGGAAAATATACCATATGTCCTTTGATATCTAGGCATATTGCAGTGCATTAAGGAAGTCATAAAAGAGACACCCTGTTGTGGTTATGTGTTCTGAGACATGTGGCACATTTCCATTGTAGCTATCTATTTCCCTGCTTGTAGGCATCTACGCCATTACTTAAATGCTGATTTTGAATGTGAATTTCCCTTTGCGTGGTAAAAAAACAGAGATGTAGGACTCGCTTTTTTCAATGTTTCTTTTGATCTGTTGCTATCTATGAAACTGGAAGTCCAAAATGTTAAACACATGAATGAAAAAACACCACAAATGGCAAAAAAAAAAAAAAAGGATTTAATTTAATCCTCAGACAAAATGAGGCAAAAGAGATCGTTTTAGTGACTATGAATAAATGATCTTGTATCTTCCCTCTAAAAACTGACAGAGTTGAATTCCAAACACTGTTCTCCTGTACTTTGTACGGAAATAGGAATGTACTAAAAAAATTCACATATTTCGTTTGGACCATTTGGGGAAATACAATGGGAAATTACTCCTTTCATTTTAAGGTTCATCACCTGGGGCATCTCACAAACCTTTTTTTTTTTTTTTTTTTCAACTCAAAGCCAACCTGAAAGTGTGGAAGAACAAAATGGAACATTCAGATCTTAAGAGCAGTGTTTCTGTGGCTGGCAACTAACCCACATCATCTCAAACACTGCGATCACCAAGACACCCCAGTGCAAAATACTTTATTCACAGTGGTCAGATAACCAGAGCATGACATCTATATGTCATACTTGTGGAAAAACATTTTGTGACCTTCCCGGTGTATCTCATGGGAACACATTTGCTATGCCTGCAGCCTTGGGACACGTTCAGAGACCTCACCAGTTCTCCAGGGACAACTATATGCTAAAAAAATAAGTCTTCATAATTCTGTTACTAACTGGGTAGGAGATGGTTGGTTCTGATTACACACTGATTTGGCAATGGCCATCATGCATTCTTCATTCGTAGGGTTCTTTGTTGCTGTTTGTAGTAACTAAAAACATACCAATTTGAAGACACAGGTTACAGAAGACAACAGTTACTCTTTGAAACTGTTGTTTGAAGACAACAGTTACTCTCCGAGTTCACTCCAAGACTATGTAATAATAACCATGAATCATCATGAAGCGTATCAAATTTAGAAAAATACGGTTTCTTCAAATCTTCCTTTTTTATTTTTGGTTTCCTACAAGTATTATAGTGATGATGATGATGATAAAGTGTGTAGGAGACAGAAAAAAATGGGCCAAAACAGACCAAAAAATGGACCACAGTGATGAGTGAAATGGTTAGAAACACAAAGTAATGGACATGCTGGCCTTGCTCCATCTTAGCATAACCTACAGAGCAAGCATTGCGCCACGGATATTTCCCAGAGAAAAGCAAGCCAGATTAGCATCAATTCAGGGTCCTGTATAATCTGAAGAGACAGATCTGAAGGCAGAAGAAGTGCCATTGTGGCAACAGAGAGCATCAGGCCCAGGTGGCGAGCCCTTGGGGAGCGGGATGCTGTAGGAATGCAACAACAGCTTGGAGCCAGCAGCCTGGGAACTAGTTGTCAAGGGAAAAAAGCAGGGGGTGATGGGCAGTCGCAGCACGCCCTCGGACAGCGGAGCCAGCAAGAGTAATCGTCATGGGGCTGGGGACAGGAGCCAGCCTAGACACAGTCTGAGGAGAGAGCACGCCAGTTGGGAAGCAGCTGCACAGCCACGGGGTGGCCATGGATGCCACTGACAAATGTGCGCTGTAACCGAAAGGGCCGGCTAGGGCTGGAGGGAAGAGCCAGGGCCGTCCGCCAGCAACAGCTGAGAAACAGAGCAAGCAGTGCACGAGTAAGGACCAAGATTCGTTTCTTGTGGCATGGGCTGTGGTATCTTGCCACCAGGTAGGGAGTGTCCTGCCAGCCACGGCAGCACACACACCTCTGCCAGCTGCAGGAGCGGGCATCGGTTGGCAAAGGGCAAGGAGTTCTGTACCCACGGCCTGCAGCGTGGCACTGGAATGCACACAGGCTGAGCAATGGATGTGCCCAGGAAAAAGCAGGTTTAAAATGCTTTGGCTGGGGACTTTCAATGTCCCTGTACCAATTACCCGTTGCAACTCTTCGTTCTTCCAAAAATTGTCTTACACTTTGCAAACTCGTTCATGAGGCTCTTCGGCGACACCGAGATTCCCTCCGTTGGCTGCACTGAAATAACTCAAGGCTGGTTTCAGCACTTCCAGCGTCTGTAATTTATATTTAATGTGGCAGCCAGAGCTTCTTGCTCTGTTTCACGGTAGGGAAGCTACAGCCGCCCAGCTCACCGGGGAAAAGCGCCCCACGCCCCCGGCCAGCCTGACGCCCCTGGCCAGCCTGTTCCAGTGCTCTGCCACCCTCCATGTAAGGAAGTCCTTCCTCGTGTTGAAGTGGAAATTTCTTATGTTTTAGTTTTTGGCCATCGCTCCCTGTCCTGTCGCTGGGCGCCACTCTTTTGGCACGCGTCTGTGAGATGTCTGTATGCATTAGTGAATGCTCTCTTCTCTAGACTAACACGGCCAGCTCCTGCAGTCTCCCCTCACGAGAGATACTCCAAACCCCAAGCCAGCGCCCCCTCCGCCTCCCAGCGCTTCCCTTCAGCATCTNAGCGCCCCACGCCCCCGGCCAGCCTGACGCCCCCGGCCAGCCTGTTCCAGTGCTCTGCCACCCTCCATGTAAGGAAGTCCTTCCTCGTGTTGAAGTGGAAATTTCTTATGTTTTAGTTTTTGGCCATCGCTCCCTGTCCTGTCGCTGGGCGCCACTCTTTTGGCACGCGTCTGTGAGATGTCTGTATGCATTAGTGAATGCTCTCTTCTCTAGACTAACACGGCCAGCTCCTGCAGTCTCCCCTCACGAGAGATACTCCAAACCCCAAGCCAGCGCCCCCTCCGCCTCCCAGCGCTTCCCTTCAGCATCTCCCGCCCCGTCCCGCCCCGCCACGCGCTGCCGCCAGAGCGGGCTGCCCGGGTGCAACCAACTGCGGCGCTGGGCAGAGGGGGGAACAGAGACTGCCACCCGGCACAGCCCGAGCGTCTCCCCTGCAACGTGCGCGCCGCAGCGCTATCACCGCCCCCCCCAGCTGGCCGTACCATTTCCCTGCTACGAGGCGCTTTGGGCAGGAATGTACCAAGGCCGCGGAGGGAAAGGGGGTAGCCAGGAAAGGCGCGTGACAAGACTGTGCGTGGGGGTCACGTTCGAAGGGGCTCAGCGTCGGCTCCCCGTCCCGTTCTTCTGGCCGGGCCGTGTGGAGCAGCCACGGTCTCATCGAGGCGCCCTTCGCGAGGGGGAAAAGGAGGGAGAAGCCGCCGGTCCTCCTTAACCCTTTCCCCCGGCGGGATGGGGATGGGCCGTCCCACCGGGCGCGCGCCCCCGCCCCCCCGCGCGCCGCGTTCTTCCCGGATCGCGGCCACTGCTGGGTCCGCGGGGCGCGC
>VZTI01004016.1:247394-261349 GCA_013397865.1 Struthidea cinerea | reverse complement strand
TCCTGCCGCGCGGGGAACGGGGGCGGCGGCGGCGGCGGCGGCTGCGGCCCGGAGCGCCGCGGCCCCGGCGAGGAAGGGAGGCGGCGGGGCCGCACTAGCTGTGCCCGGGGCTCGGTCCCGGCGGGGCGCTGCCCCTCTCTCTGCGCTTGGACACTTGTTGGAGGGTCCCGGGGCCGGCGGGAGGTGCAGGGCGAGGGCGGGCGATGTCCCTGGGCCCCTCCAGCCCTCATTTTATTTTCATCACTTGGGCTGCCCCGATTGCCCCCGCAGGCCTGAATTAACCCGAGAGCACTCGGCCTGGAAGCGGAGGAATCGAGTAAGTCCTTCTTGCGGGGGGGCCCTGAGTGTGGGACTGCAGCCGGCTTGTTCCAGACGCTGTGCCTGACTCCAGGCGCTGCGGGGTAGGCGGCGGCTCCAGTTCCCAAACTTGGTCGGCCTGGTAGTTAAGGCTGCCTCCCACTAAACCTTAGGTGTGATTGAAGAAGAATATTGCGGTCGGAGCCAATGACAGCGGCTCCGGACGACTCCACTTAAGCTTTTGTGGGAGGGAGCAAGTTAACTCGCTAAAGCGATGAAAGAAAAAGCACGTACAGGATTTATAATAATCCACAGTGTTTTCTGTTAGCAGCAACGAAGGAGCATGTTCAAGTTCACTGCTAACTGTGTGGTACTTGGAAACTTTACTGAAGACTCGTACCACCACGGTGTGGATGGTCGTGGATCAAACAGATTTCAGATTGCTGCCAGCTCCTTGTGTAGGGGAGTTTTTTGGGTAGATAGAGCTAATCTCTGATTTAGTAAAGAATTAGAGCCTCAACAAAGTAGGTGTTGCAGTGATATGGGCCTCAGAGAAGACCCCAGAGTTATAATGGGGACCTCCAGGGTACTGTTGGAGAAGTCAGTGCTTGGGAATTGTAGATGAAAAATGGATATCTACTGGGTGGAATTCTCCACAGAGGTAATCTGTAGAGACTTCAGGTCGCTGAGGTGCACATGGGGAATACAGACGATTAAGTTTTTCTTGTGCTGTAGTCAAACCATTGGTTCGATGGTGGTGTGCTGGCAAAATCCTAGTATTTAAGCTAAAAAATTTTTGTAATGTACCTAAGCTGTCAGAAGCCCTGAAGGCTGGAAACTAAATTGTATGTTATTGGTAGATGTTTATAACTATTTGAATCTTCTATCAGCAAATGCTCAGTTAAACTTGTATAAAACAGTTGTTTGCAGTCCCATGTAGGATACAGTTATATTCCTTCTTGTTCCCTTTCCTCTCAGTCCTAGCATTCCTGCCCCCCTCCCATCCCTTCCTCCCCAAGAGTTCTGGCTTACATGGCTGTAGTGAAGAGTGCAACCATCTAATGGGCAGTCTCAAGGTCTACTTGTCTGATAAGCCTTAAGAATCTACTGCTTTCCTCAGGACTGTGGGAGACATTCTGAGGAGAGCCTTGATTCACAGCTTCCTTTGCAAGTGCTTTATTAGACTTTGGTATCAAAGGTGGTGTCTCCTTTTTTCCCTTTTTTTCTTTTTTTCTGGTGAAAATGGCTATTGTGTTTCTTATAAAAGTTAAAGTTAGTACATATGTCATATGCCAGTGTAGCAGTGGTTTGTGATGCTCTTCAGAGAGTGCAGTTGTAGCTTTGCCTATTTTCTGAGGCTCACACAGTAGCTGAAAGTACTGCACTTATGTCTGTGTTGTTATTGCTTAATGCATTTCCAGATCTAGCAGTTTCAGGCAAAATACTTGCACTGGGATAATTCTAGTCCGTTCTGGTAAACTACTGGTTAGAGTTTAAGAAAACTTGGCTGGCTGGCTCGTTCTTACATGGATAGAAGTCCTGAGTAGACTGCATAAGGTTGCTGACTCCATACTCCTTTCATAGTACAGCTGGATTAGGTTGGAAAAAAAGTGTCAGTACTTCTTATTTTTTTCCCTCGCTTGGAATTTGTTTGGGAAATAAAGGTTGTGTAATGATGTTGGGCTTTACTTTTGGAAGGACGAGCCTAGTCGTGGCTAGTTTCAACCATGTTTAGAAGAAGGAGACGATCTGTGGGATGTTTAAGATTCTGCTAGTTTTGTGAAATTAAGCAGCTGAGTAAAGGATCTAGACTAGCTTTCCGGTGAGAGAAAGCAAAGGAGTAAATTGATGGAAGATTTTGCGTTTGGCAGTAAATTTTCCGTTGCATTCAGTTGACTTGGATAACTTGGCTGGTGGCTCAGATTAGCCATGGTTCTGCTGAATCTTGCCTGATCAGAGTGCAGAGCATGAGATAGAAAGATGAGTGTGGGCACGTGCACTGTAGGAGACCAGGTTATGCTTTTTTCTCCTGTTTAAAGAGCTTGAAATACTCTTGACTTCATGAACTTCTTGTAGAAAGTTGTGAAATCGGCCATTTCCCATGATTTTTAGAACTACTCTTTTTTGGTCAGAAAATTACTTAATAGGTGTTTGTTTTCATGGACACTTCTGAAGTATAATAGATTTGTTGTGCTCATTTGTCCTGTTTCTGGCCACCACAGGATTAATTCTTGCAGTAGCCAGGAGGGATCATGGTGTGGACCCAGAGGTTATTCTGTAGGACCTCACTTCATTTCCGGGGATGGGGGAAGGGGTCACGTAGTGTGGTGTGGTCAGGTATTTTCAGGGGTTCCCTGTGGTGAGCACCTGTATGGGAGTCATTTGCCTCTCTTGTACCCTCCATTATTAGTGTTTTTGCTATTACTGTTTGCTTCTTATCTCACTGCTGTTTCCAGTAAATTTTTCCTATCTCAGCTGGTGATCTTAGCCTTTTGTACCTCCAGTTCTCCCCTCCACCCCACCAGAGTGGAGAGGGGTGCATGATCTGGAGTGTTTCAGTGGGAACACTAAATTGGAGAATACCATTCCTTAAACCATAACACCATTATACCAAATGTTTCTAAAATGTGGCTTAGTTAGAGATTTTCCATGTAAATATGGCCTAGCTTCCCAGCACGTCTGCTTTGAACAAGTCTGGTCAGCTCAGTTTTCATCAATAACTGTTTCAGTGCCTTTTAAAATTAAATTTATAAGCAGTTGCAGGCTTTAGAAGGAGAAGGGAAACTTGGGGCATAGACTTCTAAGTGAATTTCTTGTTAGCAATCAAATGAAGGAATGCAGAAAACTTAAAGTTTGTAAGAACGTGGTGCAGAATTGGCATTGGTATTTGGATGCTTCACAAATGTTGCTGCTGATAGTAGTGCTATGAAATTCTTAAGCCAAAACCTCTGAAACCAATCAGAGGGAGGGGAAATGGAAGCAAAACAATGTCCTATAAATAATTGGTGAAGTAGAATTTTCTGGATAACAACTTTTTTGTTGCTTTTAAAAACTAACACAAGGAGCAAGACTCAAGACTCAAACTTAGCTTCAGTTTCTTTCCACAAAGAACATGAAATTTACTCCAAACTTCTTCTTTATTGTTTCAGATGTTGGATGAAAACAACCATCTTATTCAGTGTATAATGGACTATCAGAACAAAGGAAAGACTTCTGAATGCTCTCAGTAAGACCTTAATCCGTATCTACTGTGGACGGGGTGAATTTCCATCTAGATGACCATTCTTGATCTGTTTAGCTTACGTTTCAGGAGACCTGTGCTGTGAAGAAAAGTATTGCTGCAGATACTATACTTAAAATTTCTGTGTGTGGGGGCTTTATTTGCTGTATTAGTATCGCTTCTGTCACTGAAATGTTGCAACTTGCCTACTGCAAGTCAATGTCATGATGATGATGCTCATAAAAACTAGGACGATATAACAAAGATCTTTTCCCTCTATTGTAATTACACTGTTGGAAAGAGGTAGTTTGTTTGAACAATTCTCAAAATCATGTAGGAAAATGGACCTTTCTGCTTCCCGTTGGCATGTTTGAAAACTACCTGCTTTTCACTTGCCCAAGAACAAACAGGCTTGTTTTAAATGTTTGGCTATGGACTTACTTCTAGTGGGGCCTTTGGAGAGTGATCTGAGAGGACTATAGAAGGAGTGAATTGTTAAGGAGTGTTATTTTCCCATTACTCTTCTCTGGCCTGAGGTGATCGTGGCACCCATGTAATCAGAAAAATATGGACAGATAGGACATCTTAGTCCCTTGCCAAGAGAACTGGTAGTCTAGGAATAGGAGTGGGATCATAAATAATAGGTGCTTTTCGTTTAAGGGACTACTTTTGTTCGCAAGCCTGTAGTTACGTACTTGTAATCTGCTCCAGCTTTCAAGGTTATTTTTGTGACTGTGGGCTAGATACTGAGAATCAGGACTGTGGTTCTCTAGCAGAAAAATTATTCCATAGCAAACTTCCAAAGCTCGGCGTCCTGATGAAATGTGGTCACAATTGACATAAATCTATGATACGTTGAATATGGGGACATAATAAAAAGCTCTATTTCTCTAGTGTTTGTGATGGGAATTACACCAGACACAGGCACACTTCCTATATGTCTTCTGGTGATTTAGTTTAAGGCAGGAAGTGAAACAGGTGAGAACAGTGTCGCCCAGCTTTAGATTTTTTTTTTTATAGCAAGACAGTAGTAGGGATAGGCACAGATTTGATGGAGACCTTGGGAAAGATTGGATAATAGATAAGTGTGAGGGAAAAGGCTTAAGACTTGTAGTAATGGTACTCTTGTAAGTCTCTTGAGTCTTGTTTCGCGTAGGTAGCTTTCTGTACATATGTGGAATTAGAGTAAATTCTGATGTTACTGTATTTGCTAATTAAGAGTTGTTTTGCTTTGTTTATTTTGATAGATACCAGCAGATGCTGCATACAAACTTGGTTTACCTAGCCACTATAGCTGACTCCAACCAGAACATGCAATCTCTACTACCAGCAGTAAGTACAAAATAGTGTAAAAGTAGGGAATACATTTCATCTGGATTCCTGAAGGGAAAAAAACCCCAAAACCAAACCAAAAACCAATCAACCAAATGTTTGAGATAATGACCAAACACTTGGCCTCTGATTTACTGTACAGTGAATACATGATGCTGTCCCTTCATGCTGTATTTGGAGTAATCTGACGGCTTAGGTCTTGCTTAAAATCTTACTTGTTTAACTGGAGACTGTTGGTGTGAATTAGATATGCAATGCACAATTATCTGGCCTGCCTCAAAGACAGAATTTTTTTTTTCTTAGGTTTTTTTTTCCCCTCAGCTGAGAACTGTAGTGGTATGACTCTTAGTCAACTCCTACAGCAGTACTCTTTTTCCTCTTAGATCAGGGAGAGGTGGGGGAGTGGGATTTTTTTATTATCTTTTTATTTTCACTGGAATATCATCCATTCTCTTGCCTCAGTGGAATGAGGCTGGGTAAATTTTTTTCTGCTTTTCTCCCATCCAGGTGAGTCTCAAATTCTTTGCCTTTCTCTTGTATTGGAAAACAAACTTTTTTTTTTTTAAGGTGGATTATGATAATATGAAAGATATAAGGGCTCACAGGCTTAACTTGAAACACTGCATCACTTTACATGTCTTGGATATTACTCGCTATCTTTTCTAAGTCTGAAGTTTTTCTGAGTCTGTATTCCTGAACTCTATTTTATAAGATGCCTCAATTTTTTCCCCTTTTCCTTTGTTTATGGAGCAGTAAGAAAAGAAACAGCAGCACTGAAATAGCTTGCTATTTGTTTGCTTTTGTGCTAATCAGAAAGCTTGGAGAGTTCATTGTGAGTAACACAAGGAAGTTCTTTGTTTTTTGGTAATAAGACTTTTCTTGAATTAATATAGTCTTGATTCATTTCTGTAATATGAAGCTAAAAAGAATGTCTATAAAACAGCCATTCCTAGATACTAGTTTTCACCAACTGAAATTGAATTACTTTTTCTTTGGTCTCTGGAGAAGTGTTCTCCAATCATTGCTACTAGCGAAGCATCCTTTCAAGTTGGTACCTAGAGGACTATAGAAACAGTGCTTCATTATGTCCAACCTGTTGTGCCTGTGGAGGTTTCTCTTTTTATAAATCCATGCTTGTAGCTGAGGGGGAGGGAGAGAAACCTTTAAGAGGGCTGTGTGTGTTCCTCAACTAATACGTTTCTGGAGGCTTAATTCATATCCTGGTTCTGATGACAACTGGAAATGAATTTGACCTTATCCTAGTCCCTGGTGGACAGCCCTGTTGTTAAAGTTGAATGTGATGACATTCTCTTCTTAAAAGAAAATAAAGATAGGACTGGGAAAGGCTTTTGCAGATCTGGACTGAAGTGTGTTTCTGATTTTCAATGTCAGGAATATGCCATGGTACTGAGAAAAATAGCATTGTGTGTTTGAGGGGGTTAGAGAGAGTGTCTTTTGGACAGGTGAGGAAGGGAATAAAGGTAGCTTCTTGGGTTTTCTTTCAGCCACACTAAATGAAATTTAGATCTTCAGTCTTACCTAAATGTAGATGCTCTAACCTACTTAGTAAAATCTTTGAAGATTGTCCTGAAATGTAGCATAATCAGACAAGATGATTTTTGTTGGGGTTTATAGAAAAATATTCTTTAAATACTTTCTGTCCTCCTAATAAATTTTAGCTAATAGAATTTGAGAACATGTGAGTTATCATGTTATCTCTTTTTTCAATGCAAGATAAACTACTTCAGAGTCTTTTCCTCCACTGGCTTTCCATGTAGGAACTGACAAGGCTCATGTTGATTTGGAAGTAGTACGGTTCTCTTCACCATGCTTGTGTATCAGCAGTTGATCAGTCTTACTAAATTCAAGGTGTGGATGGTAACAGTTAAATATGGAGCAAGATAGTGTGTGTATGTGTAGACATCTACTGTTATTAATACTAAAATACATCAATTTTATGATACTCCTATTGCAGTTTCTTTCCACAGAAGTTAGGAGACCTTGAGCCTGGATAGCTTCAGAAGTTGGGTTGTATCTCATCTATTCATTTCTGGAAGATTGTTCCCCCCTAGTAAACTATATTTTCTTTTTCGTTTAAATCTTATCTTGTTACTGTTTTAATTAGATAAATAAGCTCTCAAGCAATTTCACAATTTTTAAAGTGTTTCATAAAAAGTAATAGTTACATGTTAAAGTGAGCTTGGAAAGAGAATGCTTCTGTTCTGATATCAGTCACACTGATAAAAGACATAAATGACCAGATTCATTGAAATTTTTAATATTAGCAAAATGACTCTAACCTTATGAGAACTTCATTGTGTCCTCTAGCAATATTCCTTAGACTTAATGCTTTATATTGTTAGGAAAAATGCTTGTAGTTGGCTGCTGTGCCTCTTTCCTTGTCTTTCAGAATTCGCTGTTCTGATGAGATGTCTGACTTCGCTTCTGAAGCTCTGGTATTGCCTTAGAGAGCAAAAAGTGTAGTGACCCAATGGTGCTGTGCAGAGAAGTGCTTATATAACAGGGACCTGGAGGGGTGGAAAAGGTGAACCAGGTGAAGCAAGCACTGCAGGGTCTGGGTGAAGGGAGCTAGGAAAACTTTGAAAATCCAGTGTCATAACAAAGCTCCTGTGGTCTTTGTATGCCTGCTAGAGTATTAAATTATTACTTTTGGGGTAAGACACCTTCTTTCACATTAAAAGACAAAGTTCTTGACTCAACCAGTCTTTTCTCAGCTGTGTGAACAGCAGCGTTATTAAGGGCAGGGCTGTTATGGGGTGTCTTCCCTGCTGGATAAGAGCAGTGACTAAGTTCACACGTGAAGTTGATGCAACTTGCTGCTGCCTCTTTTTGAGTTGTGGCAGATAACTCTCTTTCGTGGATAAGTCAAGAGTCTCTTTACCATCACCTTATGAGATAAGCTAGCTTCCCAAAAAGGGTTTCCACCATGGGGAGCACAACACTTGCATTCTTGTGATTTTTCACTGGTGCTGCTTTTGAGGGAGGCTACAGCAAGATACCGATGTCCTTGAACCGTAGAGAGTAAAGATGCAATAAGGTGGTGGTGAGGTATTGTGTGTGCACGTTTCTAAACACATGAAATTTCAAACTGCAGAACAAGCATCTTATCCTCCTTGACTTTTATTTTTTTTTGTTTTCTGGAGTGTTTTAGTGGCCTTAAAAAGTCATTGCAGACTACTGAATAAAAAACCCCCCAGCTTTTCCGCTTGGACATTTTTCCCTCTCTTATGTCTTCATTTTGCCAAATATTTTTAAGGAAACAACCCATGACCATCACTTTATTTAGTATGTAGTGGGAAACTTTCTATTTTATAATGTGCAGATATTGAGGTCTGCAGGAATTACTTGGGAACATTTGTGTGGGGTTTTTGTGGTTTGGTTTTTTTGGGTTTTTTTTTGAGGGGAGTGGTGTTTTCTTTTTGTTTGTTTGTTTTGGGTTGTTTGTTTAATACAGGAAGTGATTTTTTTCAGTTTTTCTTACTTGCATTCTGTTGCATGCAGAGCACGAGATTTCGGTCTGTATTTCAAGGTGTTGAAAATAAGTGCTTCTGATTATGACTCACTTGTGTAACATAGAGCTTTCTTTTATGTTGAAAGTGCCAGTTTCTTCCAGTACTGAGTTTGTATGTGTAATGACTTCCAAGAAAACTTACTGTTTCCAAGTTCTAGAAGAATCTGGATATTGCATTAAATACTTTTTCTAAATTTCATCATATTGGAAAGGTTATTAATGAACTTTATAATTACAAAAAAAAGATGGGGTTTTTTTGCATGAGCTATTTCTTTCAAAAATAAAGCTTTTTGTAGGACTTGTGAAATCCCTTATTATGTGCTGTTCCCAAATTTGTCACATGGGTTAGGGAGCAGTCCTTGCCACTTTTGTTACAAAATACTTTTCTATAAAATAATGATTGCTTTTTATAAACACTTAATATCAACAAGCACTGAAATGCTGGTTATTTCCAAAGCAACTGCTTCAAGAGATAGGAAAAAACCCAAACCACAACAAACCAAACTAAGACAAAGAAACCCCCGAAACCAAAGACTACCACTGCCCATACACAAAATAATAAAATGCTTCCAAAAATTAACTTGAAGACAAGCTTTTATGAACTGGTAGTAATGCTGTTTAATGGTTCTAAGTTGTGGAGCTCTGCAGGCTAGGTGGGAATCTTCAGCATAAGCATGGTTTCATTCAAACAAGGAAAACTCTCATATAATTTTAAACACTTTATTTTTCAAAGGGGTAATGTTCAATCTATGGTTTTAATGTAGTAAATGTGTTTGTAGAAAAAAAATGGAGTCTTAAGAACTGAGCTGTGCACTCTGTTTTTTTCGTAGCCTTTATTTTGAACATAAAGGTTGTCTAAAATACATCTTGATTGAATTACCTTGATGTGGTTTTTCTTAAAAAAGCAAGATGGCATCCTGAGAATAAAAATATGACTCAGTTTTTACACTTTAAAATAAAATTTTGAAATAAAACTTCTGTTACTGATGATGAGAGGAATCCTAAATTAATGAGATTCTTGTCTGGTTATGTACCAAATGCCTGGGAAAGTTTGATATCTGTGGTAGTGTTGTGGTTTAACCCCAGCTGGCAGCTAAGTACCATTGGTCACCCCGCACACCTTCCTTCCCCTTGCAGTGGGCTGGGCAGGAGAATCAGAAAAAAAAGTTGAAATAAGAACAGTTTAATAATTGAAATAAAATACCATAATAAGATTATAATTAAAAATGAGACAGTAAAACCACAGACCAGTGCCCAGCCTGAGTCGGATGCTCTGTGATGTGGATTATCCCTTTGGCCAGTTTGGGTCCTCTGTCCTGGCCATGCTCTCTCCTGGCTTCTCGCAAACCTTGCTGGCAGAGCCTGGGAAACCGAAAAATCTTTGACTTAGACTAAGCACTGCTTAGCAGCAACTAAACCCATGAGTGTGTCATCAACATTATTTACTGAATCCAAAACACAGTGCTGTACCAGCTAGCAGGAAGAAAATTAACTCTATCCCAGCAGAAATCAGGACAGCATAGCAGAAGGTCTGTTTGTGGTATGTGCAGTATGGTGCATAATTCTGCATTAGCCTTTCAGAACACAAGTTCATGCCCAATTCAAGTTCAACTATTTGTAAACTGAATTAATACAGAACAGAGCAAAAGGAAGGTTGAATGTTTCCTGTCAAGAGGCCAGGGAGCTATTAGTCATTACTGGAGCTTGGATTTTGAAGAATAATTGCTCTGATTAAATGTTAAATAGTTTTCAAAAAATCATAGTAATTTCTCAATATGTTATAAAGGAGAAAAAAGTGGCTGTGTTGACACAACTGAAAGGGTGCTGTTGGAAATGGGTCACTGGAGGGAGCTTCTTAACCCAGCAGCTACTGATGCCTTGAAGTGGCTACCTGAAAACAGAGGCTAGACAAGATTAAGAGAATAAAAGCAGGTATGTATTTGAAGGGCCTTCAAAGGTACATCTTGGGAGTCAAAAGCCTCCAAGGGGCTCCACCCAAGATGGACCCTGGGTCATGGGTTTTTCACACTTTTATAAGTTTGGTCCACTTGCATATCAGAGTTAATTCTCCAATTATAATTTCAGGTAGTGATGTAATTACCCCAAGTTTGCTCCCCCTATCAGAGGCTTTAGTTTACATATTTTGGGGCCTGGGACAACAAGGTGTCCTTGAGTTCAGGCCTAGAGAGGGTTTGTTATGTCTAACCAGCATGAGAGGACAGTATCTAACAGACTGTATGAAGTTTCAGAGTTATGTACTAAGCAGTACAGGATTTGAAAAATATAAAAGTTAAAGCCTAAGACATCACTACAACAAGAACAAAATAAACGAAATACGGGAATTAAGTTGTTAGGCTGTTAGTGAATTCAGAGACCACTAGTTGCCACTTTGAACCAGAGGATTGCTCTAAATTCTGCCAGCTACTTTGCATATATTGTTAGTCAGGTATGTCCACACGGGGAGCTAGTGCACTGTACACAGAAAACTACTTCTATTGCCTGTGAACTTCTGTGGCTGATTTAGAAATCAGTAAAAATAGCTGGCAGTTTGAATGAGGAATATGTTCTAAAGTGTAATTCTTTCATACTCGAAGATGAGATTTGCCTCTCTGTAGTGCAGTGTCTGCACAATAAATACCTATTTCAACTGTAGGCAGTTTCCTGAGAGCTGTACCAGGCAGTCTGGTAACGTAGGTACCGAGTCCTTCAGCCTCGATGGTTTTTCTGTTTCCCAAATGCCATGCTCTGAGGGTTCTGCAGGGTTCTTTCTGCCTTCGTTGAGTTTACATAAGGTCTTTTAGCTAGAACAGAGGTGGATTTTTTCCCTCTTAGGTTACTGAATGCAAGCAAAACTTACAAATATCAGACCAAACTTTAAACCATCTTAAAAGCAAAAGAAGCAAGGGCTGTGGAACACAAAGCTTCTGAGAACAGATAGGAACTGCATTTTATGGGGGAGTTATAGAGCATCTCTGAAGTTGTCTAGTTTCTATAATTCAGTGATCCCCAAGTTAACATTCACAGTTGACTTACTCATGGTCACCCATATGAATTCATACAGTTTTTAAGATTCCTGATTTAAATTATTTTTAGTTTTTTCAAGAGTTAAGAACTTCTGGGGGATTATTTTTTTAAGTATCAGAGTAGCTATTGCTATGAGGACATCAGATATTTTAGGGTTAAATTTTGTTTGTTAAAATGTTAAAGAATATTGGGACAGTGAAATATTTTTATGCAGTGACATATGCAAATTGAAACTATTAAAGATTCCAATTTCCCCTTTAAACAGAGTGTTTAAGTATTACATTATGCACTATTTTAACATTTGTTCAAATATTAAGTCAGAATTTCTCTGATTTTTGAAGATACTGATAGAAATCAAAATGTATAAACTGGCTGTCATTCTGAATTTAGAATTCCGTACTCTGAGCTTTACAACTGGTAATCCAACAGTGAGAGCACAAATTACATTTATAATTAACTGCACTATTTAAACATGATTGTAAATGCTTTTCCTTCAGAAATCTTCCCTACTCCCAAATACTACACTAGCTTAGAATTGATACAGGCTCTTCATTTTTTCATTTAAGGCAGTCAGTACTAGAATACCCTGTACCTTGCAGAAGAAGAGTCATAACCCAATTAAATCTCTGCTTTTTCAAATCTCAAAACTGTATTCCTTTACAATCTTATTTCCCAGTCTGACACCTCAGTAAGTATTCCACAGGTGCCATCACCACCTATCAACAGAGTACTGCTCTCTGAGACTGGGACAGGTCCTGTGATATTAGCAATGTGATATGAGCAGGGCAGAGTACCCCCTGGGATGCAGTGTTTTGCTTTGCAGAAAATGGTATTTGAGAATTGAAAACAAAGATTGATTAAATCTTGAGCTAGGGCTTCTCTTGGAAAGAAAAGAAGGCATTTATGTTTGCATTCCCTGTAACTTTTAATTGTTATTCTGGGAGAATTTCAAGAAAATTGTGTTTTTGATAGTGTCGTGTAAATATCTATCGCTAGTTGTATTGATTAGCAATATTGTTTTTCATTGTGCTTAACAGTATTTCCTATTTTTTGCTTTTTTTTGGTGACTGAGTTGGTATTCCACCTCAGTTTTTATAACAATAGATGCTCCATAAACAAATCTTTGATTCTGCTGTTGATGGTAAGAAAAATCTTACCATCTTCAGGTGTACATTTCCACCCTGGCTGATTTTATTGTTGCTGTTTTGCATTTGATCTAATTTATTTAAAAGAAAATCCTCTAAAAAACCGCAGTGTAGCTATTGTCTTTAATGCATGATTTCAAATAACTTTTGGATTTAGTAGGATTTTGTTTGCTATAAAGTTGTCAGTTAAAGTCTGATTTTTTTTTTCTTGTCTCTTTTTTTTTGTTACAACTATTGGGTCAGTTTCAGTCTTTTTCCAGTTCAGATTTCCAGAGTTGCACTAAATAGCTTATAATTATTTTTTTTCATGCTCTGATAAATTTTAAATGCTCATAGTGGCTATAAGTGTAATCTGTGTGTTTGGGGAAATGAGCCAAAAATTAGTGTTTAGCAAGTGAAGCTATGTCTAACATCTTCTAAGTCTTTAATTTACTTTTTACCGATAGTAAAATATTCAACATTTTCTAATTCATAATTGGAATAACATCACCAGTGATTTTAATTTTCATTCCTTTTTGTCATGCATCCAGCAAAAGAAGGGAAGTAGCCTTTCCTTAGGTTCTGTTCACTTAACTATGTTTGGATGTCATTTCACCCTTCATATCTAGACTTTATGGCTAGGGTTCATTTTGGGTAGCTTTCCTTTCACAGAGGGTGGGTTGTTTCTTTTGAATACTATGTGATCATTTTGTATTTTAAAAAGTCTTTACCATATGTAGTGCATGTTCCTGGGGATAGTCAGTTTCCTTAACTTCTGTGAAGAACAAAAAAGGTTAAATAACCTAGTTTATGTGGCTGGGTGGGGTTTCTTTTTCGTTGTTATTGTTTTGGGGTTTTTAAACTAAAGTTAATTTAAAGAAGTTTATTGTATGTAAAAGTCTGGATCAACTCCAATAGAAATCAGGAAGTTGCCATTTAAAAACAATTTTTTCTTGTTTTCTTCTGTCTGCATCCGCTAGAAAAATACTCTGGAGGAATTTCACTGGGGAATAATTATATCTGCAGGAGACATTTCATTTTAATTACTATCAGGTAGTGATTGGTTTATGATCTGACACAAAGGCTTGTAATGCACTTTTAAAATATCCTATATAATATCCTATATAACTGTTCCTATTGCATATATGTATGTGTAATTATCTCTTAATCTTATTTAAACTTTGTTCCAGTGTCTTGTGTTGATGAGTACCTCAGGTTTATGTGATTTATGTGGTGTCCTCTATGTTTAATGTTATTCCTCAATTTACTGACTGTTCTCTGGAGGTTTTATTTCTCGTTAAACCATAAATTGGATGATCTACTTTTTGTATGTATCATACATTAAATTGTATTTCTGTCGTATCCTCTTATGTTAAATTCCTTTGTATGTAAAAAAAAAAACAAAAACAAAAACAAAAAAAAAAAA
>VZTI01004016.1:153189-247380 GCA_013397865.1 Struthidea cinerea | reverse complement strand
AAAAAAAAAAAAAAAAAAAAAAAAAACAAAAAAAAAAAAAAAAACAAAAAAAAAAAAAAAAAAAACCAAAAAAAAAAACCACTGTCCTTTTTGCCATTTCGGGTGTAAAC
Organism: Struthidea cinerea; assembly: GCA_013397865.1. Lineage (NCBI taxonomy): Eukaryota > Metazoa > Chordata > Aves > Passeriformes > Corcoracidae > Struthidea > Struthidea cinerea. The sequence continues at coordinate 247,270 of VZTI01004016.1, read as the reverse complement.
ATTCACATTTTTTAATCCCTGGTTGCCTGTCTGTAGAATTCTTCTCTTTTTACAGTATCTTTTTCAGATTGCTTTGCTGAAACTGAATGTGTATTATCATCTCAAATACATTTTTTCTTTACTGTTCTACCTCACTTTGGATTTTACTGAAGATAATCAGAAAGTGACCACAAGTATTATGAATAGATTTTATGGTGGTTTGAGTTTTCTGTTCGTTTTGTTGGGTTTTTTGCTTTGTTGTTTTTTTTTTTTTTCCACAAAACTGTCTGGGTTGGGGTGAATTCTTTTTTGTTTGGTATTTTTTTCTGGATTAATGGCAATAGGAGCTTCTTCCTTTAGTAGTTCACAGTTCAATGTAATTCCCATATATTTATCCACATTGAATTTCACTTGGCACCTTCAGCTTATTCTTTCTTCCACATTTTCAGTAATGTTGCAGTATCTTCACATGTTGACATTTACTAAGAAATATTTTCAGGAGACCTCTATGTGTTCCTTTACTCGTTGAACTTCATGAACTTCCCTTTGGGCAGTTTCTGATCAGTGCCACTGGACAATGTATTGCTCCAAAAGGCTTTGTGAAAAAACTTGTGTTAAGAAGTTTTTGTTAATTATGCAGCTAGGTGGTTTAATTAATATTTGGAAAAAAATTCTAATGAATTAGAAAGATTTGACTTTACTATATTGACACTTTACTACTCAGCTTTATCATCCTTGGGATTTTATGATTTTAATTATTTTCATCATTTTACCTGTAGCTCAGAGAACAAGGCTCACAGGTCCATAATTCCTAGAATTGGTCCTACTGCATTTTTTATAAATAGAGGTACAGTGTTCGTCTTCTAGTTGACCTTCTAGTCATCTGATAGGGTAGTTTATTTTAATGGAAGATTGAATTTTTTTAGCAGCTTAGACCTTTTTCTTGCATTATTTCCAAGAACCTGATACAGATTCACACAGGTTTTTGGGCTGTTTCCATATCCAGAAGCTCCTCTTGATGAATTATTTTCTGGTAGTACCTTTTTGAGTGTTTTTAGTTGCTCCCTCAGTTGTCTTAATTCCTGTGGTTTGTGAAGGTTTTTGTATCTAAAGTCCTTAATATTTTTTTTTTCCCTGTCCTTGCATGCCTATACTCTCTCATGCTGTCTTCTTGATAACTGCAGTGTTTTTCTTGAAGGATAGTTGTTTTGAAAACTTCCAGACTAAATAGAGTTGGAATATATGTAGTTTTGTCTAAATAACCCTTGGAACTATTTTGGTCCATCTTTCCACAGATAACAGTATGCCCATGTTTGTGCAATATCATATGTAGGATGGCTAAAACCTGCATATGATCTAATCTTCTTTAGTACTTCATTGGACTTACTAATGTTTTATACTTGGAATTGAAGAAGTTCATTTAAATTCTAAAAACATTTCAGCTTGAATGATTTTCAGCCTTGCTCTCAGTTTGCTGGCATGGGACTGCTCTGAGGCTGACATGGGATGGGCTCTGAGCTCTGACTGCTCATGTAGAGGTACCAAGTGTGTTGGTTTTGCTAGTATTCCTAAACATACTTTCCCAATAAAAATGAAAATATTCTCTTTGTTTTCTTTTTTGTTTGTTTCTTTGTATATCAATTTTAGATAATTTCTGTTAGATGCGAAATTAAGATGATAGCGAGTTTTGAAGGTGAAGGGACGGAAGGTTTAACTGAGGTGGAGCAGCCTTGCCTTGGTTGCTCACTAGTGGAGGAAGAACAAGCAAAATGGAGCAGCATTTCAGTCACAGTGTTCAGAGGGCAGAGCTGCCTTTCACTCTTACCTTCTCCACCTTCTGCCACTTCTGCTATAGGCTGAGGAAGGAACTTTGCTTGTAAAAGTCATTCTCTTCATCATGGAGGAACAAAAGGACTTTAGTAAGAGAAGTTTCCTACTTGCTTGCATTTTTCTTCATCTCCTTCCCTCTTCCTGCTGAAAAAAAAAAGCCTTCACTAATTTCCTGAGGAATTTTTTAAGGTACTGCAGGGAAAATAATACCTGAGGTATTTGAAAAAATGTTGAGACAACAAATTACTACTGTTCACTCCCCTCCCCTGCAAGAGAATATGTATGTGTGTCTGTGTTACCCTGCTGTTACCAGCTCCAACACTCACTGGGAAAGTGTTACTCTTTACTGCTGTATTGTGTTTTGTCTTTATGAACCTGATGAGTAGTGCAGGCATAAGCGGGAGCTGAGCTAGACAGGAACTTAGGGTTCACCCCCTTGGTTCTGGCTGTGAGCAGAAATGTTGAAAAATGCACGCATGTTGTCTCATGGGGAGGATTTTTCACGAATAGTTACAACCTGTAGACAGAGTCCTCAAAAGCTAGGGAGCCAGGCATTTGCTCGCACTGAGATGATTTTTATTCCCCTGAAAGTGCTTGGCTGAGGTATGTGAGGAGGATCGTAGAGTCTCACAGGTGTTTTTAGTAGGAAAACAAAGCTGGCTACTATCACTTTCTGTGTCTCCTAACATTGCCATGAGTAGAACCTACCAGTAAATTCCCCCTTGTATTTATTGTTTTTCTTGCTCTCCCTCTTTGAACTCTCAAGGTTATTCAGTTATTTTCCTCACAATTTCATTAGGAAATTTGCCAAAAACATCCTTTCTAGGCAGCTGTCTCTGGACCTTTGGAGGCCAGCACTAATGTGCTTCCAGTCTGTAGGGGGTGTTTGGCACAGAATTATGAACTAGGCCTTGATCACTTTGGGGGAGAGCGGGGAAGAGATCACTAGCATTTTACCACACCCAGGTGCAAATTTTTTGCTGGTCTATGAGCATTCAGAGGCTTTCATCTCATGTTGTACCTGTTTTGTCCCAGTGCAAGGTCTGTTAACAGTAGCAAATTGTTGATGTGAGAGAATACAGTGAAGACTTATTTCTCTGTTGAAGGAAAGCTTTTGTGTGTGTGAGGGAGCGACTCCAGCAATCTTAAACTGTTCAGCTGTAATTTTTTAATGAGGCATTGATTTGTGGTTTTTTTTATTTTAAAGTGGTGCTCAAAGGTGCTGTGGTGTTGTCTGCATGTAATACTTCATGTAAAATTGATTAAAATGTTAAATGTTTTGCCAGAATTAGTACTGGGAGGAGTTAAGCATATCAGAAAGAGAAGGAAGTGCGTTTCAGCGCTTTCTTTCATACGCCACTGAACAATATAGGCAAGTGCTGTACCATATGTACATATAATATATTTGTCAGACTAACTGCTTCTCGTGTTTGACTAAACTGTCTCCTTTCAGCCACCCACACAGAATATGCCTATGGGTCCGGGCGGGATGAGTCAGAGCGGCCCTCCCCCACCCCCGCGCTCGCACAACATGTCTTCAGATGGTATGGTAGGTGGGGGCCCTCCTGCACCACACATGCAGAACCAGATGAACGGCCAGATGCCTGGTAAGTTTTTCTCCTCTAAGACATTAACACCAGCGTTGCCTGGCAACTGAAACGACATGGGGGCTCAAGGGATACTAGATTGTTGATGACAAAACTGCTTTGAATGCCCCCGAGTACAAGCTCTCTTAGAGTTTGTTAGCTACAGAGCTACGTGACCTGTATTCAGTGTTTATCAGGCTGCCCTTGGGCTTTGATGTAGCTGACACACAGCATTCCTCTGATGAACAGAACTGGCTAAATTTAGTCTGTTTGAAACCATGCAGTACAGCTGGCTTTAGAGGGCTTACTGGGGAAAGGTATTGGCCTGTGGCTGAGTGAACACAAATCCTTCCATAAAAAGATAATGTGAAATCATTGTAGCTAAATAATTAGATAATATAAAATAGATACATCTGAAAGAGAGTGTTTCTGATTTGGGTAAATGTTTAAAAAAAAAGACTGCTTTTACACAGCTTCACTAATCCCCTGTGTTCTTTATTATTGAAGATGTGTTGAATCTTAAGGGATTTGTAAAGAAATGGCCTCCAGATTATTGTTCTAGGTGTAAATTTTAAGTCAGTTTCTATGCCATTCTGTTTTGTAATAAAAAGAAAAGTACTTGGGAAGACAGAAACAAAGCACAGAAGGAGGATGATAGCATTCCACATTGTACCTACCAATACTGGCTTTGGGGTAACTATTCCCTTTAGCAGTCAGATCAGAGTGGAGTAGGCAATGGAAGAGCATGCTTCTTTATATAGAGGCTATTTTCCTGAATTTCCACTTGTAAAATCATACTGCCTGTTTCATGTGAAATGGCTTTCAGCTTAAAATTGCATTCCCAGGGTTGCTTTTGTTCAGGATCCCTTCCTTTTTTTTTCTTTTTTTTTTTTTTTGTTATGGAGGAACTTTTCATACAAAAGCTCCTCAAGGTATTGATACTTTCAAGAAAGGAAACTACTGTCTAAGGATCTTTGAAAATTCATCTCTCATTGGTGACAAGGATAACCTTCATGACAGCAAACACAGTAAATGACTATGCAAAACTTAATACAAAGGAAAAAAATGCAACAATTGCTGTAGTCTCTAATTTCTGTCCAAATCTTGATAAAATGGACTTGATAATGGTAGCTTTTCCAAAAGAGTAGCTTGAATAGCCTCCAGAGGCCATGTGTAAGAAGTGCAATAAAAGATCTAGAGAAGGTAGTTTCATCATACATGTTGGTCATGGTCTGCATTTGGAAGTGTAAAGAGCAATATATGCTGCTCCCTAAGTACAGCAGAGATGTTCTGATTATGGTGTCCTTTATCCATCTAAGATCCATCAGATCCCATGGAGAATAGCATTGCCTCTCAAAAATCAGTCTCTTTGACCCTCAAGTGTAATGATATTATTGTTATTATAGTGACCTTTTCCAAGGAGAAGGATTACTAAGTCACAATGTGAGCATAATGACTTCACTGCAGAGCCACGGGGGAGAAAAGTCACTCCTTAAACATACATATTTTGTAATTAGATAGGATAAGAAAAGAGCTCTTATGAAAATATGTAAAAGGTAAATAGCTTTGTTTTGGTATTCACCTAGACAGATACTTAAATACAGTTTCCAACTAAGCTTTAATTTAGCCTTTCTTCCAACATATTCCCTTTTTTGAATGTCTGTTCTTTCCTTCTCAGTTTGAAGTTTTCTCTGAGGATGTGAAGATAAACAGCTTAGGATGAGGGCATCTCTAATATCGGAAAGGCATGCTAAAATCATTTCATAGGTAGGCATTGAAAAAAGGGAAACAGAATCATCTTGTTAAGTGTATAGCTCAGTTGCACATATCTTTTCAAGTGTCTGTTAGTTTACCTGTTTGTGAGCCTTTCTGTATTTCGCAGAGATGTATGTCTAATAATGTCTGCAGTGTATGCATTTGCTTTCTGGTTTTAGGGCACTTACTCTGAAGTTGCATAGACATTTGTAATAAAAACCAGATACAAGATCTTAAATGAGATGATCTGTATAAAAGGAATAAAGTCACTAATCTTAAACAGAGAGAATCCAGGACTGACATCAGTTGACCAACCTGGAAAAAATAAAAATGCAGACACTTAAAAATGCCACCCAAAGATTTCTGGTATTACCTGAGCAGGGGCTTCCACAGACCTGAGTATGGGCAGAAGGGTTGATGAGAGGATTAGAAGAACTGCCTAGTGATGATCAGCACATGAGTCATTTTAAAGTTCTGCTATAGATCTGTCCCATTGCCTGAAGGGCAAAGGATGATTTTTCTTGTGCTTGTGTCGTGGTTAATACAGAACCTGAAGTGCTGCTGAGGCCCTTAATTGCATCCCCTGACAAATGCGTGTCTGTATCGTCTTGCCAGGGAAGACAGTCATGACAAACCTTTCTCAGCCGGTGATACACTTGAGTGTTATCTGTACCCGTGACAGATTGTGGGTTTTAGCTGAAAAAATTGTTGTCTGAAGAGTTACTTTGACTGAGTTTATGTGATGCAAAGTAAGGGTGATCTGGATTTGGAAGGAGACGATGAACTAAGGTATGTTAGGGGCAGGCTGTCTTTCTGATTTCTTGAGGTTGTTTTATCATATGTAAAAAGTTGAAAGATAAGACTAGCTGTAGGGGTCTCTGACCTTTGTTGTGGCACTGGTAGGTGACCTTCCTGAGTAACAGGTTGTCCTGGTTCCGGCCAGAACAGGGTTAATTTTTGCAGTAGCCAGGAGGAGGCATGGCCAGGACCTGGAGGTTATTCTGACCTGGTGGGGGTTCTGTGTGGTGAGCAATTGGCCTGTGAATCCTTTGCATCTTGTACACTGTTATTATTATTGTTGCTGTTGCTGTTCTTTTTCTTACTTCATTGCTGTTTCCAGTAAATTGTTCATATCTCAACTTGTAATCTTTATTTTTTGTGCCTTCAATTCTCCTCTCCAGCCTAACATGGGAGAGTGAAATGGGGGGACAGCGAGTGAGCAAGCGGTGTGTGGTTTAGAGTGTTTTAGTAGAAACAGTAAATTGGGGAATAGCATTTCTAAACCAAAACACATGCACTTGTGTGTTCCCAGCAAGTTCTCTCAAAGTCTTCTTTCCTTCCTGCAATTGTAGTCTCAAATGTACTTAGTCTGGATTACAGCTTTGTGGAGGTAAGGTGCTGTGAGTAGGTGGTTAAGAGGAAAAAGGACTTCTGTTTATACTCAGGATAGATACTTATTCTGCTAACTTTATTATAACACAAATCTAATTAGTATGGCATTTAAAGCAGTTACTTTAAAGTGGAGATACGTACTTCATGCCTCATTAATTCACTCACAGTTCATTCATATTCTCTTCTTCCTATTTAATTTATCTATATAAAAAATAAAATCAATTGCTTTGTCCTTATACACAAGAGAAGCCCATGACAAGCTATAAAAAATTATATATAAAGTGTGGTTTTATTATTTTTCATTTGCAAGGTTTTTCATACTATCGTCTTAGCTTTTTGTCTATCCTTGTTTTCTAGCTTCTCACTAACAAAACCCCTGATTTTGACCACAGAAAATACACATACCTCACATTTCATATGACAGCTTTTTCTTATGAGTGCTTTCTCCTGTTTCGGTGCTACCTGACACATGAAGTGTAAACGAACCTTTTAGAAAAGGTGTTCTATTTTTTCAAGTTACCTCGTGCAATGATTTTTGCCTTCCTCATTTTGCTTCTTACATTATCATTTTTTAAAAACTTACTCCCATGTGCTTTCCTAACTCTCTGAAATCTATCATTGACAATGTCTTCCCTTAATCAGAAAGAAACAAAGCCACTCCCAGGCCCTAACTTTGTGGCACCAACCTTGTATATTCCTTCCTTTAATTAGGAAAAAAATTGGGAGAATAGTCTTCTAGCAGCTCTGCAATAGTTGCTTGGCACTACAGTAGGAAGCTTTTCTTCACCGTAGCTTTACCTAAGAGCACATTCACAACTGAACTCATGGTTAGAGACAATCTCACTTTTTCATAATTAAACTGTCTCTATGTTCTCACTATGACAGAATTAGGCAGTGTTGAATTGAAGAGGGACAGTATAGGCATCTGTAGTATTCTTGTGGGCATAATCCTATTCACTGAACTACTTTTTCTGTATTTGTGGTGGATCTGCCTTTGTACATTTCAGCAATCGCTGCTCACCTTGTTTTGCAGGAACAGTGAACTGCACGTACGATACCTTTTTCAGCTTTTACACTTTCCTTGACAAAATAGGTTTGTGTTTATTTCAGTAAGGTGTCTTAAAAAGGTCAAGAGAATAAATATGTTTTTAAACTTACTCTCTGTTTCTTCAGTTTGGCTTTAGTAGCTGTGTTCATTTGTTGTTATCTTTTTCTTCTGCATCTTTGTTTCAGTCAGTTAGTATTGTCTCTGTGACCTTTTGTGCAGCTCTTTATGTCCTTATTTCTGCCTTCATTCTACCCTAGATCAGTGCAGTTTTTTCATTAGCCAAGGACTTAAGAGCTGTTTACATCTGAAGGCAGAGGGGGGTGTGTGTGGTTCTTTTTTTTTTTTTATTTTTACTGGGAAGTATGTAAACAACTCAGTACCTTCCTACAGCTCTACTAGCGCAGTTTCTTTTAGATTCCTCTTCTTAGAGTTTTCTAGCTTAACAAAAAACCTGTGGCATGTTCAGCAACAGCAGCATCTTCGTGGTGAAATCTGTACATATCAGCACTGGCCTTGTTTACAGATGACCTGGTCTGTCATGTCTGCTAGTCGTACGTATTTTCACGAGGTCTTCATGTGGTGCTTGTCATGGGCATAATCCATGCATTTCATCTACTTTTTTTACTTATCATCGTTATATCCAGTCACAGCTCTTACTAATTTTAGTCCTAGTAGCTGTTCACCTGTTCCACCTAAAGTAATGAGTAAACTGACCAGATGGTACTGTAATGTTGTGCTTGTTAAAATACCCATTTAGAGTAGATTTAATTCAGAGAGTAATCCAAATTCAACCTGTGTTGTCAAGAAGAAGGGAAATAAAAGGTGAAAAGATGTTGTTGGCTCATGGGTGTATTAACAAGTTGCTTTTCCTTTGCATCTTGACAAGTTGAACTGATAATTTCGTGTCTGTCCTTCCAGTCATCATCCCCCACTCTACTAATCTGCAAATACTGTTGCAGAATATTGGCTATACAGTATATGATCAAAAATGTTAAATAGTACTTCAGCGATTTCTATTCTACATTGTCTCATATGATCTGAATCACTGCAATGCTAGGTCCACTAGAAATCAAAAGCATTGATTTTCTGTTGTGTTGAGATTTTCAACAAGTAGAAAAGTAGAAAAGTTTCAAGTAGAAAAGATGCAGCACATTGTCTGCAACGTTTTCACTTTGTCCTTTTCTCACACCTTTCTCTGGTTTCCAAGGTTGTTCTGCGTATGCACAGCAAAGGTGACGTGTTTACCGACATAGCTCACTAAATGCTTTCTATTTACATATTCTTATAAAAAAGTCATGATTAAAGTATCAAAAAAAACCTCTTAATGTCTTACCCCGAAGATTTGTTCTCATTCTCATCTCAGGACATAAACTCAGGAGTTGTCTTCTTGTCAGGAACAACATTTGCTTAGATTTTTATCTACAGAGGCATTAAAACAGCTCTGTAGAATGAGTTTGGCTCACAGGTTTTCTATAAAAGCCTTTGCTGTTTTATCAGTGATCCATGGAGTGCTTGTCACCTTCTCTTTCTTTTATGGGTAACCATATAATCATTTGAATGAAAGTTAGCCTAATTTAGCATTTAGTAGTGGACTTGGCAGTGTTAAATTTGTTGTTGGACTTGACAATCTTAGTGGTCTTTTCCAACCAAAATGTTTCTATGATTCTATGTAATTATACCATGTCAATGTTAATACTGCTTGCATTTAAAAAAAAAAGTAATCATTAGTTTCAAAAAATTGTCTAGTATGGGTTGTTTGAATATACAGAAATGTTACAGCCTTTGTAACAATTACAGCTCTGATAGAGTTATCAAGCTGTCTGTTACACTGGTCTTGTGCAATTCAGGTTGAAATTCAGGCTCTGTTATGAAAGTACTAAAAAGACTAGTTTTGTGAATGATGGATAGAAAATGAGCTATATGATAATTCACCTTTGTTTCAGTAGCTGTAGCTGCTCAACAAAAGAAAATGCGTTTCATAGTAGAGATGAACTTTGTTATTCACTTCCTTATTTTTAAAGTAGGGAAATCACATGCAAACTGTATTTTAAATTTATTTTAATGTAATTGTATTTAATGACTTCTGTTTAGTTTTGTGATTCTCTATGACTGTTTTCACCTGCTTTTATGATGCTTAATGTACAACTTTTTTCCCTGTTTTCTTTCTGAAGGACCCAACCATATGCCTATGCAAGGACCTGTACCTAACCAACTCAATATGACAAACAGTTCCATGAATATGCCTTCAAGTAGCCATGGGTCCATGGGTGGCTATAATCACTCAGTGCCATCGTCACAGAGCATGCCAGTGCAGAATCAGATGACAATGAGCCAGGGACAGCCGATGGGCAACTATGGGCCTAGACCAAACATGAATATGCAACCAAACCAAGGTAAGTGAGGTGCTTGTTAGCTTCTGTAAAAGGAAAACATCTTGGGTGCAGATTTTTTGAAAGGTCTTATGTTGTAGATATCCTTCTCTAAATGCATTTATACCCTGAGATTGGCTCAGTTGGTTAGAGCATGGTGCTAAGAACACAAAGGTTGTGACTTCAGTCACCATATGGGCCATTTACTTACGACATAGGCTCAATGATCCTTGTGGAAGGATCATCTCAGAATACGCTGTGAATGTTCTGTACCTATGTTTGGAGGATTCTACATCTCTTTTCTCCCATGCATCTGTGACTTTTTATTTGCAGACATTGAACTATTTTCAGGTATTATGTGGGAATCTGGAAGTGGATCTACTTTCATCACTTATAAGCTGGAACTACTACTTTTTCAGACTTTACACTTACAGCTAAGTGTTATTATCATTCAGGTTGTTAAAGACATCTCTACTTTTAAGTCTCTTGGTTAAATTGAAAAATTAAAAGTCAGATAGCCCTCAGATTGTTATACCTGGTTAGTGTTTGTTTTCTGCTAAGTGCTGTTGTAGCATGGAATGTCTTGTTAGTCTTAGAGAAGCAAAATTCAGTTCCAGGAGCAAATCTGGTATTCCCTTCTGCTTTGATGAGATGTCCTTGTGTATATAGTAAAAATCAAAACTAATTTAGTATCTAAGATACTTCCATTGCATAAACTGCCTGCATTTAAAAAGAAAAAGTAATCATTAGTTTCAAAAAATTGTCTAGTATGGGTTAATATACATCACCAAAACATAAACTGATGTTTTGGTGATGATGTTTTGGTGTCCTTGTTGAAGTGCAAGGACATTGTGGAATTAAAATATTGCATTAGAGTCACAGCACAGCTAATTATTAAGTTGTATATGTACTGCATATTCTTATAGATGTGCTTTGCAAGTCAGCAAGCAGTATTTTCAGCTTACCTGTTAAGTCTGTTACTGCCCTGGATCTGTACATAGCACCTGCTAGAAGACATATGACAAACCAAGCTCCACATTTTTGTATGTAGATACCATCTGTTCCTGAGGTGTACAGACAGACCAGGTCATACTGATCGGTTTGATTATTAGGCTACAGAAAGGTGCAAAACAGACAAAAGACTAACTTAATTAGAGACTAAAAATAAGTCATGATGAAACAGCTGTTTCTGCACTTTTCTTACCAGTAGAGAAAGTGGGAAGTCTGAGTCCTTCAACATCCATATTGTTGATAGCATTTTTCTTAAAATACAACAGCAGAAGAAACAAAAGATAAGCACATAGGAGAGGAAACCATCATAAGTGGGAATATTTTTCACCATCTCCCTGAAATGTCAAGTTATCTCTGTGTTCTGGGCAATAGACAGTGTAGTAATTTTGTAAATGTTGTAAGATGGTTTGAAAAAGCCCTGTGCCAGTTCAGTTCAGACTTTTTAGTTGAAGAGTTAGCAATAATTATGTAGCAGTATGTGTGAGGGAGCCATCTAGTAAGTGACTCTACAGAAAACAATTTTGTGTGACTGGCCTAAAATTTAGGAGATGATTCCATCTCAAAGTAGCGTTCTTTACTCTTCCTCATAATATTCCCCTGTTGTGTTTTCAGTACTCTGTCAAACTTGAACATGGGTCATTAGAAGTTAAGCAGAAATAAACTTAAAGGATTTCTGTTCTGAACAAATAATGGTACTGAAGTGACTTTGGGGAATAAAGAATAAAACAGTATTAACCAAATTACAGGTTCAAGAACAAGAGCAAGATCTTTAGTTACAACAATGGTACCATTGCCATTAGGGCCACAGCAAGCTTTTGCATTGTGTAACTCTAATTCTGCCAAGTTTTGACTCTTTAGGCTGAGACTTTTTCCGTTCCAAATGTCTGCTTCAAGGCTGGTTCTGGTTTTTGCAGAAGTTTCACAGAAGTAGAGGGCAGTGGGATGAAAAATTACATTCTTTCAAATGTTTCAATGTCTCACAAAAACAGTAGTAAACAGAGCACTTCATACGTAAATGTAGGAGTGCAGGTGCCCCTTACTTTAGAGCAAGGCTTTGAAACTTGTTTGTTACGAAAGCCAAGTGCTATTTGCTGTTAAGTCAAAATACTGTTCCAGGTATCTGTGAGAGAGGAAGGCTTAAGACTGAAGATGTGCATGTTTGTTATTTTGATCTAAGATGATTCCCAATCAGGTCTGCTTAATACATTTCCTCCATTTCCTACTCTTAGTTGTTACATGTGTATTGAAATTTGATAACAAATTAAAAGGAAGTATTTTTGTATCTTCACTCTCTTGTGACTCCAAGACAGCCGGGCAGAGAATGACAGAGAAATCTGTGAGACCTTGAGAGATTTAGATAGGTAGCCAAGCCCCAGTCTGGCTGGACAGAGGTCTCAGGCCAGCATGGCCACTTCGGGCTTCTGACCTAAGTGAAGAAACAAGAATGAGCTGCTAGGAAATGCACTCAGTGCAGTTTAACAAAAGGGGAATGAACAGATTATGGCTCAAAGATTTTTTAACTGTGCAAGAATTCAGAAACAGAAATGAACCAAAATTTCTGAACCTCAGTGTTGTTGTCAGGAGACATTTGTGCACCCCTAAGCATGCTTTGTTTCTTTGTCTTACAGGAGTGATCCATACTGAAAATGAGAGATCCTACTACATCTGTCAGTTAAAAACAGCAATAGCTAAATATAATGCTAAATATTCCGCAGGATGAGGTCTTAGCATCTCAAGTTGGCTGTTAAAAATCAGTAGATGTTTTTGACCTTAATCTTTCCTTATGTGGGTTCCTCATCTGTAGAGGAATGATCTGATGGTAAGATTACAATACCATCTGATTCACAGGAGACTTATGAAAGTATATTCATTATGAAGATTTGGACAAATTACTTATGGGTGCCATAAGAAAACCATGAATAAATTAATAATTCTGTCTTCAGTGTTTGACTAGGCATCACATCTCACATGGACTATTAGGAAGAAACAAAATACTGAAATAGTTTTTCAGTGAGTAATACCTGCTGTACTGAATGAAGCCAGTACTTCTAGGGGAAAAAAACATACTATTATATAATATATAAAGCCATCATAACACTCCGAAAGGCTTGATCTAACACTTGGGTGGCTTTAGCATAACCTTTTTATGTGCACTTGCTACCAAAACATCTTGCTGTATGTACACCTTGTGAGGCAGACGGTGCTAGCAAGAAAAAAATGAAAAAGTGCTAATTAAGAAATAAAATGCATAGTAACAGAACTCTTTGCTGGATTTACTTCCTGTATCTGCTTTGTATTCATTATTGATTTGCACTAGTTATAAAATGCTAGCCAGAAGAATACCTTAATTGAGAAGCAAAGTTATCATGGTATTGATTTTATACAGTCAGTCTAGTTTAAAAGAGGAATTCAAGTAATTTTGGACTTAGAAAGCAGAATGTTTTAAGTGGAAGATTCTGTAGATGACTCTTCATTGAAAAGTTATTACAGCAGCCTGGGACATCTGCAAGGAATATTGGTTACTTTTTTGGAAATGATAGGAAGCAGAAGGAACTGAATGAATGTGGAAGAAACTATGTTCTTATGGGTACATTTCTTCTTGTGTATGGTAAACTACTTAGGTTGAAAAAAATTACAAGTGTGGCCAATTTTTGACTTTTCAGAGGGGAGATGTAAGCATGATTTTTCTGAAACCTGAAACGTGCATGGAAATTCCTCTTTTTTTTTATGTTGAACAAATCTTTCACACTCGAGGAATAATATTTAATAGTAGAATGAATACATTTCACAAGTAAGAACCAAGAAATTGTAGCTTGGCCATCTCAGAAACTCTCTTTCTCAGATACTTTTGCGACACGTGGCCATCCCACAGACTGTGTTTCTCAGATCCTTTTGCTGGGATTCCATCCCCTTGCCAGAAGAGTTTGATGGAAAGTTGCCAAGCTCCCAGTCCCTATTTAATGAGCGTTATATTATATGTTGCCTGTGGTAAGGGAAGGGAACTAATTTACAGGTGAACTCTACAGGACACTATCATGTTGACTCAGTCATTTGCAGGAGAACACTCGTCAAATCTGGTGCTGAGATTTTTTAATGACAGTTTCATTTATATGAACTTAAAAAAAAAAATCCATTAAAATGTCAGAGCTCGTTCACTTATAGGCAAATACGAAGCAAATACGAAGCTGTGGAAAGAGTATAGATGAGGCCGATGCAGATTCCTGTTCTTTTGTTGCTATATAAAGGAACATAAAGATAGGAACATCCAATGTTAGCTAAAATACAAACATACTCAGGGTGTGGCGGACCAGGATAAAGTGATTTCTGAGTTTGAGTACCTTTGCGAATGTCTTGCCATCTGTTCACTCCCATGTAAGCTGAGACTGGTAGGTTTCTGTACCTTGACTGCTTACAGTAGTCAAGGTGTTACAGAGAAAGCAGGGCAGTCTCAGGGTTTTTTTGACATCTAACCTATTAAAGGGAAATACAATTGCCTCCACATTCTGAAACACCATCATGCTATAGCTGGATTTGTAGGATGTCTAGCTGTAGAAGACACTGTAGTTTTGTCATGACAAAACAAAAGATATAAACAGCTGCTTGTGCTTTCATCTTCTTTCCCTAGGGTAAAACATGAAAGGCAGTATTGGTAACTAAAGAATTTTTTGTATGACATTTTATGGACTAGTTTTTTTAAATGATACCTGAAATTGTGGTTTGGTTTGAAATGAAAAGCTTGTGGAGTAAGCTAGTGTGGAGGAGTGTCTACTGTCTTTAATTTGCAGCCTAAGTTGTACATTAGGAGTAGCAAAGAGTTTTGTATCCTCAAGGTCTTTTGAGATAATGTTTAAACTGCATCTGGTGTTAAAACACCTTTAGGATGGTGGTTCATTTGACTAAGCACACCTGAATTGTAGTGTTTGTCAAGTTAAATTGACCCTACAGTATAGTTTCTAAGATAGCTCTCACAAGACTTAAAACCATCACTTAAAAAACAAGCATTTTTTTTAAACATGTAGAAAAACAGCAAAAAATTTTTGCTGAGGGCTGCTGCAGTGATACATATTTTGTTAGTTTTGTAACAGTAGACACAGTGATGAGATTGACCATGGTAGGTCTAGCATGGTGGGCTTTGCTGATACTCCAGATACGGATATCCAGTTGCTTCATCCATGCCAAGTGCACATTGTGAAATGCCTAAAAAATAGACCCCTGAGCAACACAGCCAGCATAATTTGGAAGACTGAAGAAACAATAGCTTGTACTTCTGCTTTTTGGTCATACCCACCTGTTCCCATAGCTCTTTAGTCAGAACAGCAGAGTCACCAGTTCATTTGTGAGTGTGGTTCCTCACTTCTGTGCTTCTCCAGAAGGTTCAACCACGTCAGCAGTTATTCTTGTCCTCTCGTAGCGTTTCCCACCAGTATCGGAGATTCAGCGTAAGGAATGATGCTAAGGAGACATTCTTAAACCACTAAACTTTTCTGCAGCTTTTTCATCCTCTGCACTTCTGGCCTCAGATTTGTTAGCTTTATCTGGGACCTACTTTCAGTTTGTATTTCTGTTTCTTTCTATTTATCTTACCTGTGTGAAGATGAGGTTGTCAGTTTCCAAAGGTCCTTTCCTGCCACTGTGTCACTGTACTTACAAGAAGATCAGGTAGTAGTCCATTTTTGCTTTAATCCACATACCTTTTCTTCCCTGTACATGAGGCCTCCTTATGAGATACTGGCTGGAGCAGAAGCTATTTTTTTTCCTCAACTGCTCATTTCAAAGTTGTCTACACCTACTAAACAAAAATGTGTGTTCTTGATAATGTAGGCTAGTTAAATTCTGTACTTGCACATTTTACAGAGATAATCTTAACACAGTATTTCTTTGGATGCATTTTGAACTCTGTACAAATCAGATACTTTGTCCTCTCTGGATTAAATAATTTTAGAAATTTCACAAAAAAAGAGTTTCTATAGAGAGTTTTTGAAAGCTGTGAGCATTCTCTTGCAGCTTGCAGTTTTGAGAGCTTTGTATATTAAAGTCTTATCTCCAGGTCTGCAAGAGAGCATGACTTCCACCAAATGTAGTTTGTTGTGACCTGATCTGAGATTCAAGAGCTGTGTTTCAGGGTGCTTGTAAAAATATGTGCCACAAATATTAGAAAGCATTATAGAATCATTGAATGGTTTGTGTTGGAAGGGACCTGAAACATCATCTAGTTCCAGTCTCCCTGCCTGTGCTACAACTAGCTCAGGTTGCTCAGAGCCCCATCCATCCTGGTCTTGAACACATCCAGGGATGGGGCATCCACAACTTCTTTGGGCAACCTGTTCCAGTGCCTCACCACCCTCACAGTAAAGAATTTCTTCCTAATATCCGGTCTGTACCTACCCGCTTTCGGTTTAAAACCATTGCCCCTTGTTCTGTCACTATCTGCCTGTAGAAAAAGTCCATCTCCCTCGCTTTTGTAAGCCCCCTTGAAATACTGGAAGGCCACAGTGAGGTCTTCCTGGAGCCTTCTCTTATCCATGCTCTCTCAGCATTTCCTTATAGCAGAGGAGCTCTACCCTCTGATCATCCTTGTGGCCTTCCTCCAGACTCGCTCCGACACGTCTGTGTCTTTCCTGTGCTGGACACCCCAGAGCTGGATACGGTACTCTGGGTGGAGTCTCACCACAGCAGAGTAGAGGGGCAGAATCACCTCCCTTGACCTCCTAGCTATGTTTTTTCATGCAGCCCAGGATACAGTTGCTTTTTTGGGCTGCAGGCCCACATTGCCAGATCATACCCAGCTTTTCATCAATGCAAACCCTCAAGATCTTCTCAAAGCTGCTCTCAGTGAGTTTCCCACTCTGTACTCACGTCTGGGTTTGCCCCGACCCAGGTGCTGCACCTTGCACTTGGCCTTGTTGAACTTCATGAGGTTCTCTTGGGCCCGCTTTTCAAGTTTGTCTGTATCCAAGTAGATAACGAATTAACAGTTCTTAAGTTTTTATTAAGTTTTGAGATTTTATGTCATATTAAGTAATACATGATGAATAAATGTAGCTTTCTCCTAGGCTAGATTTTTCAAATGGAAGAATAAATTCAAAGTTCCCTCATCCCTCAAAACTACTGCATAAAATGGTTATGTTCCATAAGGCAGTAGAGACCATGGTGGTTCTTTTAGGTATCTTCTTAATAAGAAGAACTAAACTGGAAGGAAGCCAGGCTGTCTGTTATGAACACAACACACAGGGTAGTGAATTCTCATTGTGGCTCTACAAAGCGTTAATGAAGTTCTAATTTAAAAAGCAAACAGAAAATCTCTACATTGCACCATGGGGACCCAACACATTTTATCACATTGTGTTGTGACTAATATTAATATTGTTAATTAACAAGCTTTCTTGAGATCTAGGAATATTATGGCAACAAGTTTCTATTTTTTTTTCAAGACTGCCTAATGTTTCTCAGTACCTCCAAACAGAGGAGCAGTGAAGTGGAATAATCTAAATTATCTACTCGTTTAGAAGATCAAAAAAGGAAATGTATTTTGCCAATAACTAAAATAAGTACATTTCAACTTAACCCTTTTTTTTTTTAGCTTCAAAATCAAGACACAGAAACTTGCCATACTGAAGGATAGAAGCATAACTGGATCTTCTTAAGAGTGGCCAATATTTATCTTTAGAGGAAAATGAAGCTTAGGCCACTTTACTTCTCAGTGAGAGATCCCACACAGGGGTTTAATGGGATTTAACTAACGCACTTTGAATTCATACCATTAATTAATTTGTCTTAACTTTCCCTCATAATTCCACACAGAAAGGATCTAAGTGACTATATATTCCTTTGCCTGTATAAATCCAGTCACTTGACTGTATCTAGGTATTTTTCCAGTACTGTAGTTTCACACAGGACTTTCTGCTCCAGCACCTAGTAATTTAAAAATACTAAATGGAATAGCAAAATCTAAGCATACAGAAAGTATGTGATATCTTCCTTTTTCTCCTTGGATGGCACTTAGGAGTGGCTCTGCTAGTTTGATGTTTGATACCATGATTTGTTTTAGTTTTTAGTGAGGCTGCTAGTTTCTTGTTGTCTT
Source organism: Struthidea cinerea (assembly GCA_013397865.1). NCBI lineage: Eukaryota > Metazoa > Chordata > Aves > Passeriformes > Corcoracidae > Struthidea > Struthidea cinerea. The sequence goes on along the minus strand of VZTI01004016.1, from coordinate 229,219 downwards.
TGTAGTTTATAAAATAAATTATTTTTTAAAAAGGCAAGAAAAGCTTGGGATTTCACCGTTATAGTATGTGTTAAGTGGTTTGAATTAATATATTACAAAAATCTGTTGTTTAAAGAAGTTTAGCTCCTTGTCACAACTCTTTCCTCCTCATGTTTGTGATACTGGAATAACTCTTTCCTGAAGTGGTACTACAGAGGAGGCACAGAGGCTGTTCTTTGTTAAATGTTATATCAATCTAACCTGCAATCTCATATAATGAAATGGTGTAATCATCGTTTTCATTGCTGTGTGGTGTCAGTAGGTTGCTCTTTAACTGTCTGTTTTCATTACTGAAATTTGCATTTCTCCAAGTACAGCCTTAATCAGATTTTCTCAGTTGATGAAACATGGACAGTACTTGATCTCTCCTGGTCTCTTCCTGTGGTTCATGGAAACTTGGTGCAACTTGGTATGGAAGAAGATCTTTTTGTTACAGGCTGTTTGGGACTGCACAGTGTCAGGCAGAGCCTGTGTTCTGTGGGCCTTCTGCGTATGCCTGTGGTGTGATTGCCTATCTGGTTCACATGGTTTGTCTTTACAGGCTAAATAAAATTGTTGATTTTGTGATAACAGCTTAGTGATTTGTTGATGGAATATAACAGCAACTATGTGTCTATTAAAACTATTCTCTGAGGAGATCACAAATGTGAAATAATCTTTTTATAACTTACCGAGGTTTCACCATCAGGTTTTCACCTACACTTTTTTTGAAGATATTTTTTAAACCAAAAAATGGCAAAAGTATTCCAGTTATCTTTGTGCATGCGTAAACTAATATCTGTGGTTTTGAAGAAAAATCATCTAAAAAGCAACCTTATTTAGGCTGACTTCTGTTTTGTAGTTTGGTTGCTGAATTGTTCACCTACATTTGCACAGGTCCAGAAACAACAAACCCTTATCAGAGCACTGGATATACAGAGCCTTTCTTGGTCCATTTTTAAAGGTTGGGTTTTCCATGTTTTTTTTGGCAAGGTTTAATCACAAATCATTTTTGCGTATTTGACATTTTTGCTGTTTCTCCTTTTGCAGGTCCAATGATGCACCAGCAGCCTCCCTCGCAGCAATACAACATGCCACAGGCAGGTGGCCAGCATTACCAGGGGCAGCAGCCACCAATGGGAATGATGGGCCAAGTTAACCAAGGAAATCACATGATGGGGCAGAGACAGATTCCTCCATACAGGCCACCACAACAAGGTAGGAATTCACGTCAGTATTTTAACATTGATTTTAAATAACCATGTTTAAAACCATTTTACATCACTTTCTTGCTTACACCAAATTTCTGTCAAGTAATTTGGTGTGCAGACTTTGTTTGTACACTCTTTTTGTTACCCTTTTTAAGGGTGGTTCTTGCAGCAAGAGATTACTGCTATCACCATGAAATATGAAGACAAGTTTGTTTTCTTTTTCCTTTGGTTCTTTCTGAGATGATGCATTCTGAGATTATGCATCTCAGACATGCTGATGCAGAATCCTGTTTTGAGATTTAAATGATAGGTACAGAAAAGGAACAGAGTACCTACTTGGTTCTGAATTCATTCAATTACAAACAAAGAAACAAAGTTCCACAATATTGAGTCTCTTTTTTCTTTTTAGTCCTTTTCAACAAGGAATAATTTTATTTTTAACACCTTTAACACCTTAGTCTGTTAAACACATATTCCTAAAATGAGCTCAACACTTAAGTTTGATATATAGTCTCAGTCTAGTGCAGCCAAACAACTGTGTGTTTGTATATGTAGATAGATACATTTACTTATTTTTTTAACTAAACCAGATTACATATGTTGTCTGTAATGCAACAGTATGGGTGGGGAATACATTTGAGAGCTATTTCTCCTACTAAACTCAGAAATTAGCAGGCTTTATAATAGAGAAAACAAGTTATTTACGTATTGACTGGTTGTGGTTTTTCAGGCCCACCACAGCAGTACTCAGGCCAGGAAGACTATTATGGGGACCAATACAGTCATGGTGGACAAGGTCCTCCAGAAGGCATGAACCAGCAATATTACCCTGATGGTAATCTCTCATAAATGTTAACTTTCCCATTTTCTATACCTGCCCAATACTAATGTAGTCATATGCCCAAAATTAGGGGATGAGGCAAAAATAGTAATTGGATATCATACCTCACATTTACAAAACCTTCCAAATTCAGAATTGTTACTACAGTTTAAGTTACTATGACTAGTTAAATTTACAACTTAAAGCATGTAATTTGTATTATTCCCATTTGAAACTCGTAACAGTTTTAGTATTTCAAAATGAATGGAAATAATTGGTTTCTCTCAAAGAATGGAGAGTTCCTTAGCATATCTAGTATAATTGAGATGAATTTAAACAGTCATAACTTTATTATCAATAAGAGAGGGGGCGATATCCTTTTATTAAAAATTTTACTTAACTGAAAAAACTTGCTAAAAAGATGTGGGTTTTTTCTGTAAAGACTCTATTTTTTTAAACTTAGTGTTTAGTTTTCGTGTAAGTCGCACAAATGTGTTATTGCTGACATGGTATGGGCCTTCAGTTTAACATTTATATAGAAATAAAATGGTCCCTGCCCTGAGGACATTGGAAATGTGAATCCTCTTCAGATGTCCCCTCAATGCTTTCAAGACAAGACTGAAACTTTGAATTTAATAAATTTGTCCTCCTGCTTCTTGGAATATGGAGTGCTGAAGGCTATTGAATTGTGTTATAAGTTAGAAAAGTTGAAATTAACTTGTTTTCAGGCTGAGCAGAGACTGGGAGAACAAAGATGCTGACTCCTGACTACTGTGATAACCATGTGTGCAACTTAATGGTATCTTATGAAGTTCAAGAAATGGGGTATATATTAATGTTTAAAAAATGTATACAGAGCAAAGCTGTGTAATTGCCAAAGCACTACTCATTGCAAATAAGGGGATACCAGTCAGTTGTTTGAATTTAACTTCCGTTAAATTGATTTTAAGATACATCAAGCCACATCTGTATAAGCTTACACGTGTTAATTTCTGGAGATGTATGTGCAGAGTTATTTTACAAGTTGCATTAACTGGTAATTATTCAGCTTTCCGTTATTTTGGAACATTAATGTACATACATGAACACTGAACTGTTACAGGCAATTTACTCTAGCAAGGGCAGTTTGATGTTCCCATCAACAGCTCTCTGGCAGCACAGATTACTTCTAAGATCTATTCCTTCTAAAGAGTTATCTTTATCATTACCTCATTATTACTCTTACGTAAAATACAAGGAGCATATGTTTTAAGACTTGTTTTAATGGTTATGTATGTATGTGAGATTCAGTCAATGACGTATGGTACAGTTGCAAACCTGATAACAAAATCACTGAGTTTTAGAACAGTTTCCTCCTTTCCTTACTTTTATTTAAAAATTTTATTCCAAATTTCTGTGATTTAATTTTGAATGTAAACAAAACTTTGGCACGTATTCTTGACCAAGTTAGGAATAAGATATACTTTGATTGTCTGTAAGACAAAATATATGTGTGCTAAAACTAACAACAGGTGGGGTGCTTACTGCACATATTGGTTTCTTAATCCGAGATGCCTGTAGTGTCTGAATAGAAAGGTTTGTTTGTAATGAATCGGCTCAGGACTGAAATGTAAGAGGAAAAGTTTTCTTAAGACCTTAAGTAGGAATTCTGTTTGTAGGGAAAGCCTTGAGAGTGTTATATTTCTGTCATTTAAAAACAGAATTTAGTGTAGATGATGGTTCATAACTTCATTGAGCTTTATTTGTTATATTTCACACTGCTTTTAGCATATGCTTTTGAATTGGAGATCAGCAGAACAGGTGTTAGACAAAGTATGATAATTGCTTCCTTTGTTCATTCTAATTTAATTCAGGTTATTTACATGTGAAAGGCCTAAATGCTTTCATTTTTTTTTGAGTGAAAGATGAAGTACTTCCCCCCCCACTCCCCCAACAAGGATTATCGGAAGGTTAAGACCATCCCTTGCTGTGATGTTTCTAGAACTACTGCATTAAGCCTTTTTTTTCCCCTGTCACATGTTAATTCAATATGAAAGGAAATCATATTAATAAGTCTTTGGCTAATACAATTGAAAATTCTTTTTCATGTATATCCAGTTGAAATTTTTTTTTTCATTTTTCTGAGAAATGAAATATTTTTAGGGTTTTCACTCAGAGGCCATTAACGTTTCTTCCTGTCTCTTGTCGAATTGATGTAGGTCATAATGATTACGGTTATCAGCAACCGTCGTATCCTGAACAAGGCTACGATAGGCCTTATGAGGATTCCTCACAACATTACTACGAAGGAGGTATCTATATACCTTCACACACATACGCACATACATTCCCTTTCCTCCCCCACCCTCAACGGGAACAGAAATTCTTGCACAACACAACTTATACCCATGCAAAGCTCTTGTAGAATACTAGTTGCTGGCTGTCTTGGAAATGGCAGGGAACTTGAAGCCTTCAGAATAATTTCTTGCAAACACCTAAAATATATAACCACAACTTGCCATTCTAACAACAGTAAAATGACTAAAACACTCTAGAGATTTTTTTTTTTTTACGTCAATGGAAATTTTTATTTAAACATAAATTTGTTGGTTCAGTTGTATATCTTTTTGTGTGTGTATATATATTTTGTACAATTATAGTGCCGTTAGGAAACAGCTTGCTGATCTTGTGTAGCTAGTCTGTGCTCTTGTAGCTGTCCTTAATTTTGTCTTTTTTTTTTTTTTATTTTATTTAGCATAGTCATGATCTTATGACTGTGATGTTCCAGTAAATGTAATGCTCGTTTGGCAGAGATGCTGAAAATGCTGCAGTTCAACTTTGCAAAATTGGCTTTAACTGCAGTTTGTTTGGCCGAGTTCCTTCTGTTTGGTTTGAGTTTTCTTTGTTTTGTTCAGTTTTTGAAATCAATATTGCATATTCATTTTGTTCTTGTGTTGTTGGCTGTGCATCTTAGAAGGAAAAAAATAATAAAATAGATGTCTTTATGAGTTTCTGCTTTCTTGCAATGATCTTACAGGAAACTCGCAATATGGTCAGCAGCAAGATGCATATCAAGGACCACCCCAACAGCAGGGTTACCCACCACAACAGCAGCAATATCCCGGCCAACAAGGTTATCCAGGACAACAGCAGGGTTATGGTAAGAACCTGAGGACACAGACAGCTGTCACAGAAAGGACTAAGAGACCCTTGTTGTGTGTTACTCCATCCCTGTTTGACTGTGTCCAGAGGCCAGGCTGGCACAGAACAGCTCTGTGCCTTCAATTCCACTGGGCCGAAACAAGCAAACACGGAAAGCAGCATCTTTTGGGAATTAGAGCTATCGGCAGTCTAGGAGAGTGTGGTAGCACAGAAAACCGAAGGTGACTAACAGCATTGCAATGGGTGTCTGTAATTTAGAAGGTCCCAGAAAGATTCTGCTCTTTTCTGTCTTCTGTAGGTGAACGCACTCACAAAGATGACAGCCCCATTCATCTCTTGATTTGCCAGTTAAAACAGTCTTCTAAAAACTAGTTTAAAACTTCATTCAACATATATGAATCATTTCAAATTCTTGTACTGATCAGTAGAGAAATGACTGTAAGCATTGACAATGCAGCTTTAAAGAGACTGTGCCTTATAAATTTGCACTAGTAGTCCAAACCTTCTGACACACAGCAGGAATGAGAAATCCTCTGCCACAAGTCCCTGGATTCAAGGAAAACCTCCCGAAAGGAAACTTAAAGTAGTAGTATGTAATTTTTGTGCATTAATTCTAAAAAACTTCGTGTCAGAAGAGCATACTGAAATGACTGCTCTTTAAGTTTTACCTGCTTGCATACTGTAAAGCCATATATATTTATCACAGAGGAAGGAATCTCTGAAATTCCACAAATTCCATGTATTTTAGCTTTTAGCTTTTTTGCAGGCTTAAATGCTGAAGCTTTCAGCATTGTATGTGAGGAAATGCATGGGTAATTTGTCTGCCTTGTAGGTAAATGCCAGATTCACATGAAATCCAGTTATGTTGAGACAGAGTTAAGTTTTAAGAGGATCCACTGAGATTAGCCAAGTGTTCTACTTCTGGAGGTTATGGATGAATTGATAGTTCTAAAGTAATACTTGTACCTACATTCTACTAAACATAATATAGGAACAGACTGAAGATCAGAGTGGAGGTCCATGTAGATCACTGCTCTGAACTTTGTAAGTAAAGAAATAAAATCTGATTTATTCTGAAAGTTTAGGTTAAGAAATACTAGAAGAAAAGGGATTAGGAAGTATTTTGGAGCCACTTACCCAACATAATTCGTAAAACAGAATAACATACTTTTCAATTTCTGGTTTCTAACAGAAATTGTTACTGAGGTTCCATTCTTTTCTCTGAAATGTGTCAATGAATATTTAGAATTCAGCTATAAAGAATTACCATGAATAAATAAACCCATGTTCATTTGTCAGATGAACACAGCACTTTTAAGATGTTGTATTCTTGCTCAATTTAATATTTAATTGCTTTCTAATTTGCAAAAATAAATCAATATCTCAGTCATTATTATCAATCTTTAAGGTTTTGTTTCACCATGGAAGGCTGAAACTGCGTAGTTCAAGGGAATTTGAGGCCTGAGGAGAATGGTAATAGCTTATGGAGCTTTTCTTCTCCAGGTCATCTTTTTCACTGTCTTACAGATCCAGAATTACTGAAGGAGTTACCAGCTGATGTCATCTTAATGTCCAGTGCCTGTAGCTAAAACCAGCCCTCTGTAGCACTGAATCACAGTTGCTAAAACGTATCTGTTTCTTCTGAGGGGAGGGGAAAAAAGGGTTGGTTTGTTTAAAAGAAAGTGCTTCTGAAGAGCTGGAAATCTTCAGCTCTGAAAAACAGAGACCCAGTTTTTAAGCGGTGGTCCACTGGAAAGGATTCCTAGGGAGTGCCACTGAAATACAGAGTACTCCACCTCTCCCAGTGCTGGAGGGGATGAGGATAATTTTGTTTGGAACATGGCTGCTCTGCCTGATGGTGGTTATGTGAGCTTCCAGTGGTAGACAGGCTGAGTCCCTGTGAATAGTAACAGAAAGTTGTACTTGCAAAAGAACTACTTCTTTTACAGACAAAAAAAGACTGGAGTCAAACTTTCGGGTTTTTTCCTAGCCTTTTTCTGGAAAGTTAGTATTACCAGAGGAGTATGGAATAGAGGGTGCTTTTTTCCATCTCACAGTAGCTTTTACTGCTTGTCACATCTCACATTTTATGCATCTATAACTTGCTTGCCTGACACCCCGTCCCTGATTGCCTGCTGTGGTATGAGACTTCACTTTCTGGCAGGACAGTACTGCTGGTCTCTTCAGAAGGTCCAGATGTTAAACATAGCTGATTATCTGGCTGCTCCTGGCATTAGAGAATACTGGAAGTGAAGCAGCATACATCAGGAGACTGCCTTCCTAAGTCCTGGAAGGGCTCATGTTTATCATTTCTTGCCTTGTTCTTCTCTGTCCTGTGAACTTGTATGTGGAACTACATGCATTGATATTAAATAATGAATATATAAATAAAAGTAGATGTTTTCCTGGTTGGAGCACAGGCCTTGCTTTCCAGGGGGAGAAGGGGGCCACTCAAAAGATCTAATTGCACAGTAGTAATATTTCTTAGCCCTGGTTAGCTGTAAAAATCAGTGCTTTTACTGTTCTCTTCTTTCCAACATCTTAAGCAGTCTGCTTTTTTCTTTTTTTTTTCATTTAATGATCCCCAGGCCCCTCTCAGAGTGGTCCAGGCCCTCAGTATCCCAATTATCCACAAGGACAAGGACAGCAGTATGGAGGATACAGACCCACGCAGCCTGGGCCACCACAGCCACCACAGCAGAGGCCTTATGGATATGACCAGGTATTCTTTTGTTTGATGAGAAAGTTGTGATTCTTACACGCTCAGTTGATAATCTTAGATTCTGGACATTTAAACTAATGAATTTGAGGACATGGTCTTTGGTATGTATGTACAATTCTCATGGAGTTCATTTCTTGGTGAGTTACCAAGAATCATTTGTAAGGAATTGTGATTAGTCACTCTCCTGAGTTTGCTGAGTTTTAATGCAATTTGGCAAAGTGAGGCCTTCCCAGCAGTATTTTTGGACCTTAAAAATTAAGGTGATGTGTTTCATAGCCTGATGGTGAATGACTAATATGAAAGATGAGGCCTCTAAATCTCATGGTGGATCATTTTTCATTACTGCTTTGCAATAGAAATGGTTGAATTTATTTTCCACAAACACAAATCTTAATCCTGATCTTTTTCTTCAGTTGCAGAAGCACCTCGGGCGTGCAGCTGAGGTCCTTCAGCTGCAGAGCTTATGGGGAGACATGAAACTTGGTTTTGCACAGATTTTCTCTGAGCAGTATAAGGGGGCAGTGAACATGGGAAAGAACTGACCTGAAAATCAACTGCTTCATTCTTATCACTGCTAAAACAAGTTTAAAACAAACAATTACCACCAAAACTGAGGCTGGAGTTGTAGTGAAGGGCTCTTGTAAAAAAGCTGTCGTAGAATTTAAAGCATGAAACAGGTTTTTTTCCTGTAAAAGATACTAACATGTAAAAATCCAAACTTTCCACTATGAATCATTCAGAAATGTCATTAAAATGTACACAGTTACTTTCCTTGGTACAAACGACATAAAGATTAACTAAATGATAAAGGTGAAGTTCTGATGTCTAAACGAAATCCTGATATGTCAGTAGAAGATTGGTAGAACTTTCAAAAAGTACTTTTCTGAGGAAGTGAGAATTGCCCACGATTTTAAAGAACAGTTGGTTTGCTTTCTACAGAAATCAGAAAAGACAAGGAAGAAGGAACAAACTCTTTCAGTGTGGTAGTTCAGAGATGCAGTTTCTTTTAATTATTTAACAGATAAACAAAATGTTTATGTACTGACTCAGTAGCTTCCTCTAAAAACAATAAGCTACAGGAAAATTCTTTGCTTGTGGCCAGTATAGGGTCAAGGAAACTTAATCACAGTTTGCCAGGTTTTTTCCAGCTTTCCTTGCAGTAGAAGTGGATAGCCCTCTCTGTTGATAGGCTGTGCTCCTCCAGTTTGTGCAGTCTTAAATTCCACTTGGAAACTCAATTACAGAAGAACCCTCTTTCATATTGGCCATTCCCATAGGTATTGCGCTGCTTAAATTCTCATCTGGCAGCTGTTGTGAAACTCTTCTTCATGACTGATGGTTATATTATAATGGAACGTAACTGACATTGCAACATTAAACTAAAATGTAAAATACTGCCTTATTGTGGTGGTACTTACCATGGAGTGGTGGCAGGATCACAGTTTGGAGCATGTCCACTTCCTAGCACAGTACTTCCTTTCTGCAAGCCTTGAACCCCATGGTGAAGGATCACGGTAAGCTTATAGCATTGATGCTTTCACCTCTGCCCACCTCTGCAGTACATGACATTCTGTCAAAAGAAATAGAGGATATCAGTAAGGGTGGTAATTCTGTGTATCAGATCTATGGAATAATTGCTTCCCATAGGATATGTGGACTAGTTCTTCATGTTCACCAGGATGTGCCTTGGTTTTGAAATGCATGTACCATTATTCTGTAATGCTTGGTAGATTAATAATTTTAGGTATCTCTGTGTCACGGTTAGTTTCCTAAATTGCTTTGAATTTAGGTGACCTTGACTTTTTGAAACAATTTTCAAAGTTTAGGTGGGAAGTAATCCCCATCTTTTATTTTTTTATGATGTTCTGCTAATTTCACAGCAGTTTATTGAATGTAAAGGTATACTCTTCTGATTAAATTAGGTTCCTGGCCCTAAATTCATGTCATTGGTCTTACTTCTACGTTAAAGCACGGTGATATGAAACTACACCAGTTACTCATATCAGTGTATCATTTACTTTTATTTGTTTCCACCTTTTAACATCACAGTTTATTTGGATGGTCTTCAGTTACAGCTTTTAATGCAGGAAAATATGTCTTGTGGTCTGATTATGTATTTTGAATTTTTTTTTAGGGTCAATATGGAAATTATCAACAGTGAAAAAATACTCACATTCCGGTAGGCAAAACCTACTAGCAGCCATATTGTCTCCTCAGCACTGTGGACATCTTCCCGAGATGAGAACCTCCCATTCCATCTAGATTTTGGAAAAATCTTGTGGCTGTTTTACGGTATACAGTCTTTATGGGTTAATTGTTAAAGACTGTAGATTCTCAGAAACCAGTTTCACATCTCTACTCTAGATGGCAATATTGGACAGAAAATCTGTGACATAACAATTTGCAGTGAGTTGAGAACTGTATGTCAAATAGACTGTTACAGACTGAGAGGTGCGAACAGCTTTCTATGTTTATGAAGGTTATGGGAATTTAATATTTTTTCCACAGATTTTTTTTGTAGGGGGAAAGGGGAAATGCACACTTTTTACAGCAGCAATATTTTGTATATTATGTTTTTCATGTGGTGAATATGCAAGACAGTACACTACTAGCTGGGCAGGATAACAAATCTACTGTTAAAAATGGGTAGAGGCATGGTAAGTGCTTGATTGTATTAGTCTCGAAATGGTGTACAATAAAGATAACAGTGAAAAGATGGAGAGCATTCTATGTCACTGATGGGTTCACGTACAAAGATTGAGAATCCCAGTTATCTAAATGGGAACATAATTAAGGACAGTGTAATATAGTCTTGTGCAAAGATGAATTTTTTAAGCTTTCCAATTTTTCTGAGTGAAGCGGTTTTGTAAAAATTGTTTTTAACATAGTTTGACAATTTTCTGCAACATTTTTTGGGTAACAAGATAAACGTTTGGGTTTTATTTCTCAAGTGTTTTGTCAGAGCTTTGCATAAGCAAGCTGTAATCCTTCTTAATAATTGCAATAACAAAGAAAATGACAAGTGTTAATTTTACTTGGCTTGAATATGCAAAGAACTTGAAAAAGAATATGGAGAACAGGACTGTATTGTATAAGTGTATTTTAACCTTTAGTTGAATAATTTGTATGTATCAAAATAGCCTAGAGGACTTTGTAAAACCTATCTAAACTTTTGTCGTGGTTTAGGAATGGTATTCCCCAATTTTAGTCTTCCCACTGACACACTCCAAACCACGCGCCGCTCGCTTGCTCCCCACTCTCCCTCCCCTTCCCTTGTGGCAGGCTGGAGAGGAGAATTGGAGGCACAAAAGGTAGAGATCACGGCTTGGGAGAACAATTTACTGGAAGCAGCAATGAAATTAGAAAACGAAAGTAACAGCAACAATACCAGTGCCAGAGGGTGCAAGAAACAGGCGAAGGATTCACACGCAGTTGATTGCTCACCATGCAGAGCCCGTTTCCACCTGATGCTACACAGCCTGGAAGGGTCCCTGGAAAATGAGGTGTCCCCTCCTGGCTACTGCAAAAATTAACCCCATCCTGGCCAGAACCAGGACAGCTTTCCTGACTTGGATTTAGTAATTTTAGAAAGGGGGCATTTTTGTTTGCGTCCATTTTTTTTATTGGTTTACATGAGACCAAGGGGATGCTTTATAACATCAAGTATAAAACCTGTTGGTGAGGCAAATGCCAAATTTTGTTTTGAACTGCATTAATGCTTACAGTGTTGCATGTGGGAGAGTGAGAGGCAGCACCTTGATCGATAACAATAGTACACAAAAAAATTGGTTTTGAAACTGAAGCCCTGGAACTGTGTATCAGATAAATAAATGGATATTGTGTTCTGTAGAAATATATACATTCGAGAATCCCTGGCAACTTTTATGAATGATAAAACTTCAAATTAACCCAGGAGAAAATAATATTTTGGTTTTTTACAGTTGGCAATCAATGTTCAGGGGGAAGAAGAAAAAAACCTGGTGTTCATAGCATGTATGACATTATACATGGAAGACAAGATTTTCAATTTGTGCATTCTTTTTAAAGGGAAAATAGTTTTCTTAAAGTCAATAGAAACTACACATCAAGGTTTGAACAGCTAAGGCATGAGGAACATTATTATGAATTAAAAGCTTGTAGGTTCTGTGCCAATTTTCCACCACTGTGTACTTCATTGCTATTTAAAACTGTACTCCATCAATTCTAACGGAAGAATAAATTATTTGTGATTTTAATTTTCTCATTTGTTTCTTTAAATTAGATCCCTATCACTCTGATGTCTCATCTGGAGACTCTACTGTGGGTTTTGATTTTAAAGACATTTGGCCAGAATAACCAAACCATATTTGCAGTCTAGGACTTTATCAAAATTCTCTTGCCATAGCCAAGTTAATTAGAATTAACTGTTCAGTAATCAGCATGTTGTGTAGGTTGTTTGTTAAGAAATTCTTCCTCTGAAAATGAAGGTCCATGAGGCTATAATCAAGATGACTGAATTAGATAAATGAGTTGACGAGGCAAAAATGTGTTGAACCCAACCTGGTGTAGATATGTTATCTCATTTGAAATAAGCTCAACTGACATTAAGAAATAATTTGTCTTGCCAACCCATCTTCTGTTGTCTTATTCTCCTTTTTAATGGAAACTAAAATTGCAATTTTAATAAGCAGAATTTCCTCCAGGGTTTCCCTCCTAGAGACTACTGCATTTGCAAGGTTTAATTGTTTTATAACAGTCCTGTTTCGTAAAACTTTTTAATTGGTGGTGACAAAAATTACCTTATTCCTCTGATACTATGCCAGAAGAACAACTTGAGAGGAGCTAGCTCCACACAAAAGTATTTCTACTAAAATTATGTATTAAAAAGGAACCTGTGTTCCCTAAACAAAAAAGAAACAGGAGTGCATGACAGGACCAGAGGGAAATGACAAGATACAAGGTTCATTTTACTAAGTCTTCCTTATTAAATGAAATTCAACCAATAGGAAACTAGTAAAAAAGATGTTGCAGTTGGCATTTTACATGTAGAATATAGAAAATAAGAGGGGGACTGACACAGTCAGTCATCAAATATATGAGCAGAAATGATAAAATGTTCAAAGAGTAAAGAGGAGGGGTTAATGCATTCAGTGACTTTTAGTTATCATAGGGTTATAATTTTTGACATTGTATTTTTCTCTCTTCAGACTGTTTTATTTCCTTTTCTGCTCTGTGAATGACTCGCAGAAGGGAGAAGCTGGCTCCCTGTTTCAATTGAAATTGACTTCACAATGTTGTAGCGTAAGGAAGCAAACGTGCTGCTTTATAGGCAGGGTAAATGTATCAGTTTGCAAAAGACACTTCCATTTTCATACCTGAATTACTCCAAAATGTGTAAAGTAATTGATTTTTTTTTTTGAGAAAATGCACCTGATTGAAGAGGGGCAAGGACTTCAGTGCAAAAATACCATTGTATTTCTACAGTTCTCACCACAGAGGATGCTGAAAGACTACAATGGGATTAAAAAAAAAAAAAAAAACAACAAAACCACCAGATTTGAGATTCAAAAAAAAGAGAAGATATTTAAAATTAGAAAATTAAGAGAAACTCTTACTTCAGCAAGTCTAGGTGGAATTCTGCCAGAAGCCCTGAAGAAGTTCAAAAAGAAAGTCACAGGTTTTCCCTACATGGACAACAGTTGCTGAATTATGAAACAGAAGCATGAGGGTGAATCCTGTGAAATGAACCCAGATAAACCTGCTGACATGAATGATACCTGTATGAAGTGGTACGTTTTTAAAAAAAAAAACAACCTCAGCTAGGATAACATGTTCATTAAAAAAAAAAAAGACAATAAAAGCTGACCCTTGGTCTGCTAGAATTACAGTAAAAACTCATAGCACAGTCTGAGGGAACTGATCTTTGTGTTCACAAAGCCTGAAGTTCTCTGAGAAGCTGCTACCATAAAAAAAAGCATGGAGTAAGGTGGACTGTGAAGCACTAGGAATGGGATAAGATGGCGAGGGGAGAATAGGAATAAAAGTGATGGAGATTGATAGTAAGTTATGCTGGAGCTCTCTTGGGATCACTGATTAACACTTAAAAATAAATTGGAGAAAGGAACACACATTTCGGTAGCAAAATGAGGTGGAAATGGTGCTACTTAGATTATGCAGGATTTAAAACTAGAAAAGCAATGGAACATCCATGGCAGAACTTAAGAAATTACTGATGTTTACCAGTACAGTATTGGGTAGGATAATTCCTGTTTACTCATGCACAGCTATTCAGCTACTACAGGAGTAGTTCAGCAGCTAACGCAGTAAAACTTCTGTTCAGTGGGTGTCAGGAGTCACTGTGCCACCAAAATATTCAAAAAGCAGTGCTGTGGAATCTGTAACGAAATACGATAGTACTGATTAGAGTTTTTTTCAATTCAGAATTACTGTGTTCAACCTTGTCTCTCTCATATCAAAAAGATAGCTCCAGTAAAAGGTAAGCGGGTAACAAATGGCCAAGAACAAACACAGCATGTTTGGGATTATTTCAGATGTCAGTATGTGTAAACTAGCAGTAAATAACAGTGTGATTTTTGTAAGGATACAGACAATGCCATGAAAATTAAAAGCAACACCTTTGAAATTGATAGCAGTGCTGCTTACGGCATGCAGAACTGCGAAGTCAGTCCCACGGGCTTAGTAGGATCAAAAACTGAATTGGATAGGTGTACAATAATGTAAAATCGGTTAGGTTGGAAAAGACCTTTAAGATCAGCGAGTGCAACCATTAGCCCAGCACTGCCCAGTCCACCACTAACCCATGTCCCCAGGCGCCAGGTCTGTTAAATACCTCCCTAAATTCAGGGATGCCAACTCCACCGCTTCACTGGGCAGCCTCTTCCAATGCTTGACAACCCTTCTGAAAGAGAAACTTCTTCCAAATATTCAATCTAAACCTTTCCATGTGCAATTTGATAAGTTGGTGAGGGGAGAACAGGACTCTTGTCCTATCACCTGTTATTTGGGAGAAAAGCTTTACCCCCACCTTGCTGCAATCTCATTTCATGTGGACAATTAAATTAGGACAGATGAAAAGCTTTTCTTGAAAGAATGTTAAACCCTCATGTTTCACAGTTTTATGCAACAAGCAGCATTCTAGAGTGTAGAATATATTTTTCTGGTGGTGCCTTGACAGTAAATGTTGGGGGAGTATATTTAGATTTTTTTTTTAAATTGTCACATTTAGAATGTCACTCTGCAAAACTTGTGAGTAGGCAGCAGACTGTTGGTGTACATTCCAGAATCAAAGTGTAGAGCTGAACTGGGATAGCAGTGTTCTATTCAGAAAACTGGTTTTTCACTATGGTGAAATATATCTCCAAAATAATATGAATAGTGAAATATCAATCTTGGAAGATGCTGGGTACTTTCACTCAACTCTTAAGCTTCCCATGACAGAATTTTTCAGGAGAATTTCTGACTAATCCCGCAGAATGTCTGTTTTCCCCTGCTTGAGATCTGATGATTTTACAAGAGATTTTTCTGTTTTCTATAGATAAAGTTTTCTAATTTTCTCTTAACTATTCACCTGCTGGTCTTAGGAGATGAAGGTAGTTCAGTATGTCATTGGCTTCACAAAGGTGCACCTTGGGTTTTCAGTGGGAAGAGCTGTGGGGCTGGAAAGGAAGCTGCTGGAATAGCCAGACCCAATAGTCTGTGAACTCTTCAGGGCGCTGCGTTATTTTCACTTGCTTTGGCACTTTTTAAACAAATGGTGTAGGTGAATTGCCATGTAAATGCTTTTGCATTTTGGTTCATAATTTTCATTTAATCTCAAAGTTAATTTTACACAGCATAAATTCTAATCACCTAGTGCAGTCGGTGTTGCCAGAAGTGCACTGGCATCTTGACACAGGTTCATTACAGATACTTTTATAGAAAAATGCCATTTGTGAGGGCAGGCTTGGTAGGAATACGCATTTTGTTTTTGTGAAATTAAGTTCCATCAATTATACTTCCTGATGTTTTCAGCAAATTTCAAGTGAAGAATTTTTGGTCTGCGGTATTAAGTTGCCGCATTGACATTTTTCCAGATGTAGCTTTCCTTAGCCCAGAGACTTTAGACTTTCTTTTCACAGGACTGCAATGTAAACAAGTGCCACAGTTCTTAGAGTCTCTTTCTAAATGCTAATTATAGCCTTATTTGTTAAGATAGTTTTTTGCCAGGTTCATATGGTGTCAGTCTCAAAGGTTAATGATCAGAAGATCAGAATCTCTTATCTTGTTTTGTTTTGTTTTGTTTTACCCCAGCAAGGATGCAAATTATTTCAGAGCCAGCTCTTCTTATTTGAGCACCTACAGATAGATAACTGTATCTATCTGTGAGCAGAGCTCTTTCCAGCTTGGGAAAAATGCTTGCCTTCTATCACAGAATGCCTTCTTTAGAAGCTTGCTGGTACATAAAAAGGGTTCTGCCTATAAACACGAGAGTTTCTGATGCCATAAGCACAGAGATCCTGCCCATGTGAGTATGACAAAGTATTTGCTAGTGTGACAGTGGCTTTGGATTCATCACCTGCTTCAGTGTCCACGTAGGCTCGGGAAAGGTATGCACATGGCAAACCTGAGGCAGCATGAAGGTTTCTGTCGTATCCCCCAGGGTTTTTGGCTGATGGCAAGAGGCTGATTTTAGGACCGTAACTAGATGCTTGGTGAGTACTAGGATATCTGTCACGGCTACAAGCACCTTATGTGCATGCTAACATGTCTAATGGAGCCTGTGCTCAGTGGTGCTTGTTACAGCTGTTGCTATGGTCTTGCTGTAAAGACAGCACTGATCCTCTATTGCCTCAGAAGCTTAGTTCTAAGTTGCCTGTATTATTTCCCCATCAATTTCATATTGCTTCCTGTTTTCTGGCTCTCTGGCAGCAAAAAAGGAAGAGAGAAAAGCAGGAGTCTTACACGAGACCCACTCTGCAGACAAGGAACATGAGACTAATTGATTTGACTGCTTCAGTAGTTCTTTTGACTGTTTAAAATGTGGCAGACCTGAGATCTGCAGGCCAAGCACAACAGAGGTGACTGGCTGTGCAGGATTTCTTGATACTATGCCCTATTATCACTGTGTAAGTGACCACTGACAGCAGCTGGTCACTTGGCACTTGGCTGCATGACCAGCTTGTATCAGCTTTTTGGTACGAGTGAGCTGGTGAGTCAAAGCACTTTTTGGGCTGCCTGCTGTTCGCTGAGAGTTGTTGCAGGAGGATGCTGCAGCCTGCTGTGGTGCTGGTGGGGGCGTGGTGGTGTCTTTGCAACAGGTTGATCCAATCACTCAGTGACTTGTAGGCTACCCCACGTTATGGCATCAGTAGTGCAGACAGTTTGTATATTTAGATTAATATTAAGAAGCTCTCCCCTTTGCTGCTGTTTCTCATAGTGGGACCATGCTGGTCATCTGTTTGTCGTTGTAAGCCACAACAGCTTACCTTTTGACCACACCTGTCTTCTAGAAAGGTAACAGGCAAGACTGTCCTTGAAGCCTGACAAAATGCAAAGGCAGAATTGCTGCTGGAGACACGGGGAGATGCCTGTGACATGTTTTGAGTTTTGAGAACACTTTCTCCATTGCCGTGAGGAGGCTCCGAGCACCAGAGATAGCTGTGAATTAGTGGATTTACACTGTGTTTGGAAGCAGGGCCTTTGGGTGAAGATCTCTATAGTGAACTGCTCCCTGAGTTTCTAAAAGGTCACAGCATCTTCCAAGTACCAGGACATGTGAGGAAGAGGCTGCCCAAGAGGTTTGATTCTGTTGCTCACTGGCCAATTGTGGGGGTCGGTGATGCCTTTGGTTAGGGGTGAACAGAAGCATCCCCTGGGATGCTTTGTTCCTTGGTATGGTCTGTCCCAGTTTGAATCTCCCGGTTGGCTGTCAGCCTCGTCACTGCCCTGGCATTCTCCCATTGGTCCCCATTCCCTAATCCCACCTTTCTCCCTGGCCCCCGATAAAACGAGGGCCCTCGTGATCGGGTTTCAGATTTGCTTTGGAGTTCAGCTGTACAACATGGAATAAACCATCCAGCAGGATGATAAGAGAATCTCCTTCCTGCCTCTTTGTCACCTGACTGTAATACCGAATAATGCCCCAGGTTCTGTGGGCTTGCGGGAACCCACGGAACCGGGCAAAAATTACGGCAATAGCCAATGACTTAGGAGTGGGAAAATCTGCTGCAAGGACGATGGACAACAAAATCTGCCTTGGCAAATTTTGCCTGGCAAAATCCGCAAGTTTGTGTGGAACCTCTCCCAGCACTGACTCCTCAATTTCTAGCACTGCGGGCACCTGTGACTCCATCAACAGGAAGAGTTTGCTACTCTTTTTATATGAGGATTCCTAGATTTTCACAGATGTACTGACTCACCTCACTGGCCCAAACTGGGACACCCCTCTTCCACCATCTTCTGCCCAAGTAGATCTTGAGAGCAGGAGGAACTGGTGCTCCTTTTTCTCCAGATAAATAAATATCCAAGGAGAGTAGATCCCTAAGTGCGCTCTGGGACCTTGTGCCAACAGTTGTGGCGTAGGGTCATGAAAAGATTTCATTTATGCACCATACTGCACACGGATGAATCTGAGAGCTATGAAGCCTCTCAAAGCAAAAAAATCATGTTTGAGTAAAAGGAGGTATAGAAAGCTTAGGAGGAGGAATAGATGGTGAAACTTAGAAACATCAATAAGCATAAAGGCTCCTTAATGTATCCCAGGAGACTTGCAAGGACAAGTGAGGCTCTGTAGCACCAGTGCCAACACAGGTGAGGAGAGGGGAGAATCTGATGATTTACAACAACTTTGATGACTGACGGCATTCTCAGAAGGCAACAAGTCAGATAATAAACTAATACACATTGGGAGGGACCTAAGGAGGTCTCTAGTCAACCTCCTGCTCAGAGCTGGTTCAGATCAGGTTGCTGACCATCCTCAAGGACGGAGACTGCACAGCCTCTCTGGAACCATGACCGACTTTCCTCCGTGTGAAGAAGTTTCTTCTTTTAGCCAGTCTGAACCTCTTACATTTCAGCTCATGCCTGTTGTCTCTTGCTCTCCAACCATGCCCTGCCATGAAGTTCCTGTCTTGGTCTTCTTGCTAACCTACCTTTATACACTTAGAGGTACACTGCTCTTAGGTCCCATCCCAAACCACCTCATCTCAGCTGGACAAGCCCTGCGCCCACAGCCTCCTCTCAAAGGGCCTCCAGCCTGGGGGCCCTCCACTGAATTTGCCCCACTTCATCAATTCCTTTGCTGAGGGTGGGGCAAGCCTGGACACAACACTGCAGGTCCTCATGCACAGTCAGTCCCCAACAGTCAAAGTTGTCAGCACCCAGAAACAAAGTGTCAGGAACCAAAGATTATGTAGAATGAGGTGGTTTACATTATAAGATCAGAGGAGGAACAAGAATGAGGATCCTGAATTGATAAGCTTAAAACTCCAGATGTTTGTGTATAAATGCAGTAAGTGCAGGAATATACAGGAAGATCCATAAGTGTATGATTGAAGCTATAACTCCATTGGCATAACAGGAACACGGTTCTATTTATTTATTTACTGGTCTTGAACACTAACATACCACATCTTTTTTCAAATTGAAGAGAGAAGATGCTTTGTCAGTGAATAAGGCACTTTGTCAGTGGATAAGGTGGTACATTTTCTCTAAGGCTTGGAAGATTGACCAATTGAGAATGCATGGCAACAAGCTGGAAGAGACCAAGTACAGTCATCATGGTGAGATTTCACTATAGGAAACTTTAATGGGGAAAAAAATTCTGAAAAAGGAGTTCAGAAGAGCTGGCAAGTCCTTAAAGAAACTACACTACGGTGGATGTACAAATTATCCAAATGTGGAGGATCAAGAGTTCATCAGGGCCTTCAAACGAAGGAGAAGGTGCACTGAAAGCCCTCATTGTTAGGAATAAGCTTAAAATAATAGGAGAACACATTGAAATAAAATCAAGGCAAGCCACAAAATGAACTATAATTATTGAGAGATACTGGTAAAAAAAATAAGAAGTGGTCCATTACTTCTCAGAGAACAAAAGCTGCAGACAGTGTTGCTGAAGAGTATTCACGTTTAGGACATTGTTCCTAGACTCAGGTAAGAATAATCAGTTACACAAATACCTGATGAGGAGAAATTCATTAGGTACATAGCATTTTACTGTAGTTGCCACAAATTATTAGATTGCTAGCCCTATTCTAGGATTAAGGAACTAGTAAAATAACAGCAATAATAGCAGTAGAGTTCAGATTTGTTATCTTATCAGACCAATTTATGACAGAAGGAAAGACAGTGGGCACATTAGAGGTAGGATCTTGGTGGGGATAATTATCCCCAAATGACTACTGGCAAGAGGTGAGTATGGAAGGATGATGGTGGGGGCATCTCAGAGGGGAATAACATCTATTGATCATATTTATCAAACACAGTAAGCTTACCACAAGATCCATAATAGTATATTGGCTCATTATAGTACAAAACATATATTAGCTCTCACATAGATTACACCTTTACTTTTAATCCCCACCAGCGCTGAGGGAGTCATGAACTTCCAGCAAAGGGTCTGATGGGGAGGGAGTAAATAAATGGTCTTGCAGAGAACCTGCCAGCTGCCACATCCCATGGAAACGGATGCTGGGAAACCAGCAGATGAAACTAATTTTGAACATCGGTTGCTGCTGTTATTCAGTTGCACTCTTCCTCTTTTCAGCTTCAGAAAACTTCCTTTAATTTTAAACTTTGCCTACACCAATTCGTAATGTTATGATTCAGTGGGCCCTGTACTCCTGAGTGATTGTCAACCTTATTAAGCTTTATTCCAAATTTCTTAATTGGTGCTAAGAAACTGCAACTTTTGGGGAGGTGAGAACCCAAGGTCTTTACCAAACAGGCCGTTCTTGGGCATCATTTTCGAATCAAAGAATAGCTTGGATTGGAACGGACCTTAAAGGTCATCTAGTTCAACCTTCCTGCCGTGGGCAGGGCCATCTTTCACTAGATCAGGTTGCTCAAACCATCTCCTATAGTTTTTTTCTCTTTTTGATACTAAGAATGTAATGCTGCTCAGGATATCCTTCCATCTTCCTCTTCAGCTGAGCTGGAGATGTCGCAGCTGGAGCTGCAGACAGTGCCTGTGCTAGGCGAGGAGGCTGTATCACCACCATGAGTAGAGTTTCCATTCGCTAAACACCCTGGCTCTGAGTTGGGAGGAAGAGAAGGTAAAGAAGATCCTGTATGCTTCCTCCTTCTCTGGAGGAAGAAGCAAGTCTGCAGAGCAGCTGGGTGCCAGCCGCAGGGGGAACGGCACTTCCTAGAGTGGGGAGCACTGGAGTGGCACTGCAGAGCCCCTGCAAGACACAGAGCTCAGGAGAAACTGGGTTTTAGAGTTACTTAACTGACCCACACCTATTTTGGACAATGCTGGCTGGTGTGTGCACAAAAGCAAGTACCGCTTCTGAGGCGTGCTGATAAAATGCATTTGTACCACCCACGGATATTCCTTACCTGGCAAGCACAGGGATTTGGGAGCAATGGAGGTGGGATATACTGGGAAACAACAACCATATTATGCATATTTTGGCACTTCCTGGGACATCTGAGACCACAGGAACAAAACAACTACTTGTATGTTACCTCCAATCTCATACTCTCAAGACTCTTCAGATTCCCCTTAAAGGCTTCTGAAGAGACTCCTAAAGGCTGCAGCTCTCGTCGGCAGCCGTAGCTCTACCAAGTTACCGAGACCTAGTCCTTTAATTTCAACATCCCATCCTCACAAGTTATGGAAGCTTCGTAGCAAAAGTTGAGTACTTCAAACCCTGCCAGTTAGAGCTCAGTCCTCATTCCCACATAAACACAACCATTTTGCAAACATGATCTGATATTAATTACCCCCCTGGCACCAAAAGTCAGGATTTCCTGATGCAGCCCGCTAATGTAAAATGCATTAGTGAAAATGCTGGCTCCAAGGGGTTAGGTTCTCTAAATAAACATAGCAAAGTTCTTTTTTATTTGCAACTCCCAGGCTATTCTGAAAGACTGATTTCTCCAACAAGAAAAAAAAGACTAAAATCATCCTTGGGTTTTTAATAGGTTATAAATGCCTTTTTTCTATTCAGTTGCAGGGACTGAATGTCAAGTTGTAGATCAATGAAATACGAGTCTTTGCCTTAGAATGAAGTTTGTCCAAGCTCCTTTCTGCAATCGTGTACTTTGTGTTTTGTCTTTTCAGCAGACGGTTGAGGATCAACAGGACAGGACTGCAATGCTGACTTTGGGGCTAAGATGGCAACACTAACATTTGTAGGTAAAAAAGGAAAAGTTTGCAAGAGCTAGGGAAGATTATTATGTAAAAAAAACCCCAAACTTAATTTCTAAGGCAGTGACTTAGAATTATTTTTCTTCCACTGAAAATCAGAAGTAGGACCCAAACAAAGCCAGCTTGCAATGAATGAGAAATGTTCAGCTCTGTTAACAAAATATGGCTGTGAGGCCCCTGATTTCCATCTGAGAAATTGCCCGTGTCCTCATTGGCAGTACCAGCTTAAGGCACTGCTGCCTTCTGCCAGTACCGCAGTGCACTGCCTTCACATTTGTGCCAGCACTTGGACACGATCTGGAATTTCATCTGGCTTGAGCAGAAAAATAAGAAAACATTAAAAAAACCCAAACCAAAACAGCAAGATAAATCCCTCAAACTGTTGCCAGCAGTATTGTCCTGGGACACCTGACAGGCACGGAGTGGCAAGAACAAGAGAGGGCAGACACAGGGGATAACCCAGACAGGACTGCCAGAAGCTGAGCTGCTGCTGCTCCCCAAGTGCCAGCTTGGGGCTGGAGCTGGGGCTGGAGCTGCCTGTCCTGCCTGCACAGGGCCTGGCATGATGGAGTTGACCGGGGAAGATCCCAATGTGGCCAGGAGTGGAAAGGATCAGGGAGGGCTGACCTCTGTGTCTAGAGATGTTCTCCTGGCTCTTGCTGGCCGAAGCTCCTCCAAAGCCCCATACTGTAAAATTTCCACACTGGCTAATAAAAGCATCCCTTAAATGACTGTGGGAGATGCTACAGAAGTCATAAACCAGCAAGTCTGGACACCTCTGCTTCACTGGGGGCTCCCCATCCTAATTTGTGCCCCAGGTTTTAGAAGGCTCTTTGGAAATTAGATCCAAGGTGTCCATCCTTGTTCTGCTTCTGTTTGTACATCCTGTTCTTAGGGATCAGGGAAAAGGAGTGTGTTGAAGCCCTAGTCTACCTTCTTACGTGGTAAAATGAGGCTGAAACAGTGGTGAGGATTTCAATCCATAAGTGTATAGCAAGTACCACATAACTAAATTGTCAAAAATGTCTACTCAGTCCTCTTCCCATTTCAGAGCAACTAAAAATATATGCACTGGTACGGTAAGATCAGGTACCAATACAGGCATCTCATCCTCACCTGATTCGAAACACAAATGCCTGTTTAACGTTACTCGCCTGCAATTAAATTTGTGTCTGAAATGCTGTTCAGCATGTATTATAGAGTCTGTCCAGCTAAGGGTGCCTTCGTATTCATAAAAAGGGCTGAAACCTGCTTATATGTTCAAAGAAAATTCAATTACAGTTTCAAAAGAATAGTTGTCCAGGTCAATTTTGTTTGAATCATCTAATGAGGCACACTTAATCGCTGGGAAACTGCGGCATTTTTTAGACCAATTTTCAAATGTTAATTCTGAGAGTAAGTTCATCTTTTCATTCAACAGTTTATCTTTGCCATGTTTGGTTATAAATTTAACCTTCTTGATTTCAGCTAAAACAAGACCTTTTTCTGTTTTGGTAGTCCAACCTTGCATATTCTGTTCTTTCCTTGAATCACATCCTAGAAAATGTTTTACTTTTGTCTTCCATGCTTGTGGAGGGATGAGTAAAACGCCAGCTTCAGTCTACACCAAATTTTTTTTTTTAATACAAAAAAAAGTTTGCTGTACAAGTTTTCTGCCGGGGTCAGGATCTACTGGCGGGGGTAGAGGATTCTAAAATTTCAAAACTAAATACCTCTTTTCTACCCAGAGTTTTCAGAATTCATTCTTTGTCTTGCAGGTCCAAAAGGTTAAAAATAACTGTACCTCCCGAGACTTCTCCCTGGGCTGTGCTCTTCCCTGGGATTCTGTGAGCTTTTTCCACCCAAACTGGGTCAGCCTCGTGCCTAATTTTAAAATCTCTGGGATCCAACGCTTTATAAAAATCAATGAGAACTCTCCCATTATATAATCCCAGCAGTCACATATGATATGCTCTTGCCTGTTTCTGCTTAAGCTTGATTTTATATATTGAAATGATGATTATTAGTTTTAAAGAGCTGCGAGCTTCTCTTGAAAAATTATGGGGATAATTCTTCATGTGCGGAGTCTTTATCTCTTTTTGCAGACTCTTCCCTTTTCAGGCAGAAAGACTACAGTTAAAATGAGAATGTTTCCTGATTGAACTTAGGAAATTGACTTTTAAACTAAAGGTTGAGATATTATGTTTTCTTATATTTGCTCTGATTGTGTTTGTGATGTCTTTTACTCTCTGAAAATGTAATTACAACAAATATTAGTGGCGATTACAAATATCTCTACAAATACTGTTTCTCTAGACATTTTGATACCAGAGTTACTCCTGCAGATAGCGTGCAAGATCTGGGAAGAACTCAAGCAGCATAGGGGACCATAACTATCAGATCAACAAATAAACCCAAATAATTTCAGTATTTATGTAATATACCTCATTTTTTCAGTCTCTGCTTAGACAGACTCTTCTTTGCTATAATGCCTACAAAATATGTGACAACTGTTTGACTGCTTGCATGCTGCATCAGTGTCCATCATACCCACCTGTTGCTGTGCTCTGGCTTTCCTGGTAATAATCCAGCTGTTTCTAGACTTGGACTGGGTATTGGAGTAAGAATTTTTTTGATCTTTTATGCAGTACCTAGCAGTGTCATCCTGATGCATGGCAGGAACTAGAAGATGCTCCTGCAAAGCAAATTAACAGTGTCTTTGGGATTTGGAAATGACATGAAGAATTATTCAAGATTCGGCTCCAGAAAGTAAATCACTAAGTCAAATTGTTAATGATAGCTGTGACAGCAGTGCATGGTTTGGAATTTTATTGGAAAGAATTTGACAAATGCTTTAGATAATGAACAAAGTAATAAAAAATCAATGTCTATTCCCAGATAATTTGTGAAAAGGAAAAGAAGTTTATTTATCAAATATATTGTTTCTGCAAATAGTTCACCTCATGATTTCAGAGGGGAAATAGGTAGGAAGAGAAAATGAGCTTAACAAAACAAACATTGGTTTATATGTCAATATTCTTGTAAATGACAACGACAAAAGGGAAATACAGCTAATATGATATGGGAACAAAATAACTTCTAAACTGAAATTTTTTTTGTGACTCTTCTAAACCTCGCCAGCTCCATAACAACGACAAATCCGAGAACCACCTCATGTACTCTGATATTGGACATGGGGCTGCAGGAGAGCCCTGGCTGTGCTGCTCCAGTAGTGCTTCCCAGCTCTCCCACTCTTTCAATCACTCTTCGGTGCCATGTATTTCCTTTTACTCTGTTTGTCTGCAGCAAATGACTGTTTGGGAAACAAACAGGCACGTTTCTGTATTCCAGGGGAACAGCAGGCTGGCTCACAGCAGATTTCCTTATGACTTTTTAAGGACAACATTAATATCATTTATAGTCAACCTAATCATTCCCTTTGACAGAAACAACCACAGAAGAGGGAAACTTCTTCTGAAAGATTGACTCTGCCTTGCTTGTGACTTTTCTCTTAATTAGGAAGCCAGAGGTGTATGTCTGATGGATGTTTTGGGGTTTTTAAACCTGCCCAGCATGGAGCTGGGCAGGTTTAAAAACCCCAGCATATCTATCAATCCAACACCCAGCTACCCCCAGCCCTAGCCAGGGCGCAGGTATGTCTGTGTGACCTTCTGTCACATCCCTTTGGCACTGAGGTTCATGGCAGCTCCCCTCCCCACCTTCCAAGGTTTTCACTTCAGTCTGATGAATTCCTGTGATGGTTTTGGATGGGGTAGAGTTAATTTTCTTCACAGTAGCTGTTAAGTGGCTATGGCTTGGATTTGTGCTGTAAACAGTGTTGATAGTTCAGGAATGTTTTAGCCATTTGTCCCGGTTTGGACAAATTTGGAGGAAAATATCCTCTGATAGAAGGCAGGTTACAACCACCCCTCCCCCACCAGGTTCGGGAAAAAAGAAATTTTCCTCGAAGGAAAGTGAAAGAGATAAAAAGCTATTTATTTAACAAACACACAGGAAAAGGATAATAATGCTAAATAATGAAATCTCTCACTGTGGAGAGAAACCTGGGAAGATTTCGGAGTCCCTCTGTAGGTGTGGTCTCTCTCCTCCTGTCGGCGAGGGTGTGGGCCCACCTCTGGGGCCTCGGGGAAAAAATTCCTCCGAGGTGTTCTGATGTTGTTGAAACAGCCCAGAAGAGAAGAAGGGAAAAACCGAAGTCCCAGGAAAACAAAGTTNCAGAGGAGTGTGTGTCGGTGTCCTTGAAACATCTGCTTTTAAAAGTTCGTTCAGGTTTTTTTTTTTCTCTCTCCCCTCTCGGGCTCAGCTTAAAGGCACAAAAAAGGCACAAAATTAATTTGTGGGCACAGAGCAACGATAGGGGATACAACATCACAAAGTCACCCCAAGACACCATTGCTGAGCAGTGCTTACACAAAATTGAGGCTTTTTCTGCTCCTCACATCACCCCACCAGTGAGGAGGCTGAGCGTGCAGAAGGAGCTGGGAAGGGACACAGCCAGGACAGCCAGCCCCAGCCGGCCAGAAGGGTATCCCAGCCCATATGGGATCATGCTGAGCAGTAAGAGCCGGGGGATGACGCAGGAAGTGGGGGGGAAGTTCAGAGGGATGGAGTTTGTCTTCCCAAGTCACTGCTAGGTGTGATGGATCCCAGCTTTCTTGGGGATGGCTGAACACCTGCCTGCCCCTGGGAAGTGGTGAATGAATTCCTTGTTTTGCTTTGCTTGTGTGTGGCTTTTGCTTTAGCTATTAAACTGCCTTTATCGCAACTGATGAGTTTTCTCACTTTTAGTCTCCCAATTGTCTTCCCCCATCCCACAGGGAGGAGTGAGCCAGGGGCTGCGTAGGGCTCCATTGCCAGCTGGGGTTTGCAGGCAGAGGGGAACAGCTGCTCCACAAAGGTACAATAACTTATTTTGTTTCCAACTGGAGTCATTGTGATTTTTTTATGGCTTATTTTTAGTCTGATCAGATGTGGGAGAGGAAATGGGTAACACCATAGCAGAGATCATGATGAAAAGCAAAGCCAGGGGAGTACAGAAAGCACAGGTGAGCTCAGTCCCCCTCTTGCCTGCAAAAACACAAGTTTATGACCTGGGAAAGCACAGCAGTCAAGTGTGTGTGTGTGCACATGTGGGTGGTTTGTGGGGCCCTGCCAGTGCCCATTTGCTCTCCGCTCAGTGCAGATGCTCCTCCCCACTTCTGTGGGAAAAAGAAGAGTGTGAAGTTTGAGGTTTGCACTTTCAGGTCCCATGGCCTCCCCCAAGGAGGGCTGCTGGTGTTGCTCCCAGGGGGATGACAGCCCCCAAGCACAGCTTGGCTCTGCACCCAGAGAAATCCCACCACACCACCCACTGCTGAAGAGCAGTGCGGGGCAATGGTCTTCTGCTAGTGGAATGGCACATGGAAGTGGAGCCCTCCAGGTGCTCCTGGGTCCTGGAGACCTGGCAGGTGAAAGGAGGCCGTGGTCAGGGCTGGCAGCTGCTCGCTGTGCTGTCCTCACAGCCTGGGCTTCAGCAGTGCTTGCTGCTCCCCTGGGCGTCTCAGGAGCAATCCAAGAGTTGGCCCCTTGAGAGACCACCCCTTAGTTCTCTGTGTTTTATTCCCAAAAATAGAATCTCATTAGATTCTAGTGGGGGAAACACTGTCTGCAGAAAAAGGATTTTCTCTGCCAAATACCAGGACCCTAAATAAGAATGTGACTGCAACTGGAGAATAAGCTGAGTATAATGAACCCCTCAGGAGGTCTCTTCTTTCCCATTAAAGCCCTAAAACCAGGCAACATGTATCTGGGAGTTTGATCTTCTTCCTTTCCATAGTATTATCTACCATTAGTAGTAATAATCTTTTAGGGATATGTTTTCCTTTCATGCAAATCCTACCACACAGGAAGACAGGTAAGCGTTGTCTCTCTGCTTGAGAGACCCTGTTTGCAAGGTGGGAAAATGACATCTAAAGAAGACAGGTGACACTGAGCTCTCCAGCCTCAGCTCCACATTTGCTCACACCTCAGCAAATAATTTTTCCTAGGATCTTAGAGAGCAGGGAGATGGAGGGAGCATTTTCACAGCTTAGTAAGAAATGGCCGCAATATTCAACTCATTTTGGGGTGTCAGATGGATTTCTGCCACTACGCCCGTGCAAAGTCAAGATATTCTAAATCAGGGAGTTGAGCAGCAGTGCTCGGGAGCAGACAACAGGCACTGAATGCTGCTGTAATCAATGAAGGTTTATGCAATGAGTGGCTTTTAGTAGTATTTAAATCTCAGATGTCTGTGGAAAACATCAACTCGAAGAACTTTCTGTCCTCAGTAATTTAGATTGTGTTCACTGAAACTGAACACAGAGCATTGAGTACTCTCAAGTTCATTTAAAGCCCATGCTAATTTATGGCCTCAAATTCACATTTAAAGCACCAGGGAAAAGGAAACCTGACTTTCAAATAGTGATTGTAAGCTCTAGTTTTAAAGGTAGTAATGAAATACCCATGGAGGGGAACTGTGCATTATTGGTTTCAGACTTACTCCTTGAGGCTTGGAGAAAAACAAAAGCAGAAGTTGGGAAAGCCATTACAGGAGGGATTGGTTCCAGTTTGTCGAGGTTACACAAGTCTCACCCTGACTGCTTTTGTTCTCCAGCAGGCTAAGTGCTTATCTTAAACATGAGGCAGGCTCTTCATGTGCAGCAGCCACTCAGGCGATAGCACAGATCCAGTAAGGGTCTTAAAACACAAAAAACCAAAACCCAAAGAAACACAGCCCTAGCCTGCACAGAAACAAGACTTTTTCTTTTATACGACCTGATTTGTGGAAATAACGTTTGTAATACTATAATTTTGCCTTCAGAGAAGAATGAAGTTCCTGAAGGGGGCCTACAAGAAAGATGGAGAGAGACTGTTTGCAAGGGCCTGGAGAGACAGGACAAGGGGGAATGGGTTCACACTGAGAGAGAGTAGGTTTAGATTAGGTTTTAGGAAGAAATTGTTTACTGTGAGGGTGGTGAGCCGCAGGAGCAGGTTGCCCAGAGAAGCTGTGGATGCCCCATCCCTGGAAGTGTTCAAGGCCAGGATGAACAATGCTTGGAGCACCCTGGTCTAGTGGAAGGTGTCTCCGCCCCATGGGAGGGGGGGTTGGAACAAGATGGTCTCTAAGGTCCCTTCCAACTCAGGCCATCCTATGGTTCTATGTGTTTCCTTCTACAGACTCCAGCTCGCCATCTGTGTGTTCCTTTCCCTTGCACAGTCTGAATTTACTTTTCCTGAGGATCGATGAGCACAAAGACCAAATAGCACAGTGCAGGGGAATCTGGCAAGCCTCATCGTCCTGCTGGGTGAAGTACAACAGCTCACTGTACCTGATGGCAAACTCCGTGTTTTGATAGATTTAGGTGTTAAGTGCCAGTTTAAATGGTGCCACAGAGTTTCAAGCATCTACAACCTACTGGAAATCACTGAGTGCCCAAGTCTCTGCATGCTAAATCTCAGGCTCCTCGTCAGAGAAGTCTGGCCTTTCCATAGAATTCTAAAACTTGTAATTCTTTGTGCATTTTTAAAATTGTGTTTTTTAACGTTTGTTACGGCAACAGCTGATGTGGAAACCCAGCCTGCAGCTGTCTGCACCTGCAGCAGTCCCTTCAGCTGAGCTCCACAGCCCTCTAGAAGGCCCACAGTGTCTGGTGCCGTGTAGGATGGTTTGATACAGTCTGTCAGTCAGTATGGATGTCTTTCTGCTCTGTGTCTGAGTGCCTGGACCACTCCTCAGGCTGATGCCCTGGGTATGAGTGGCCCACAGCACCCACTGCAGCACATCCTGGTATTGACTCTTCACAGGGATTTTGCAGTTAAACTGCTGTAGATCCCTTGGGACTGATGTTAGCTCCCTGCAGCATGAGCTGGCCCTTCCCAGAGCCCCACCTCCTCCATGTATCTGTGTTTCAGCTTTCCACTTTGGTTACACTGGAGTTTGAATGCACAGGTAAAGCTGACAGAAGATATGAAACCCAAACGTTCCTTACAGTGGCAGGCACAGAAACAAAATTCACCTCTTTGCTTTTGCCATCTTGCTTCGATCTGCCATTAAACAGGACCTCCTCTTGCTAGAGGATGCCTCCTTGCCCCTAGGGCTGTAAACCTTGAAGGATCAAAAATCATGAGCTAGATTCCCTCAAGAGAATCAAAGTGAAAAGGCTGCAGTCTTAGATTATTGAAAAAAAAACCAGCAAAGAGTGCCTTGGTTTTCTTCAACTGATCTCACCTTGTTTTGCATTGTTTGTGAATCAACTTTATTTAAGCCCCAACATTGAACACCTCCAGAAATTAACACCTCGCCTTGCCTTCTCAAGTAGGGAATCTGCACATGCTGAAGACAAGGGAAATCCATATCATGCAGCAGTTTGGACTTTCTTCTCTAGCACAGCCTCGTCTCTCCCCTGTA
The DNA here is from genome assembly GCA_013397865.1 of Struthidea cinerea. Taxonomy (NCBI): domain Eukaryota; kingdom Metazoa; phylum Chordata; class Aves; order Passeriformes; family Corcoracidae; genus Struthidea; species Struthidea cinerea. The sequence continues at coordinate 198,529 of VZTI01004016.1, read as the reverse complement.
CTTGCTCGTGTGTGTTTTTGTATATGAAGATGGAGGCATATTCTTTATGCACCAACTGTGAAATTATTTTTCAATACATATTTATGTGAACCACAAACATATTTAAATGTAAAGTTGTCATTAGAGTGTCAGCCATCTCTCTAACTGCTGGAAAACCCCTAACCTAAGCAGTGCTTTTTATAACTCAACACATTAATTATATTTAGCATCCTTAATTATCTCTTTTCCATAGTCAACTCTAATAAATTCCAAACATTTAAAAATAATTTTCAATAATGCTGCTTTCTTTGCATATTTTCAATCAACTGCACAAATATCTAAATTAGCTGGTGATTATACGACATTCGGTTTACTTTAAAAACTGGTAATTAATTGCCCAATGCAACATTTTCTTTTTTAGTCTCCATTGTCCCTCCCCCTCACAGCCCTGGGACTGGGATGGGGTCCCAGCTTTCCTTTGCCCACTGTCTCCCCACTCTGGCTGCCTGGAATCTACAAGTGGAAATAGAAATGATGAGCAGCAGTATGTTTAAGACTCAGACATACACATATATACAAGACTTTTTCACTTATACACACTGTCAACAGTCATTCTAATTGACTAATTGACCAAAAGGTTGTCTTTTTAATTGAGAATTTTCACTACAAATGTCTTTGAATTTTTTGCAAACTTCTGTTGTAAAATTGTCTTTAAATAAACTGTAATTTACCATAGTTTCTTTTTTTTTAATATTAAAAAGGAATATATTAGTTTGGTTTACGTTTGTTTCACTATTTTTCTTTTAAGATTGACCCACTCAGACGTATTTTAACTTGAAAACCTCATCAGATCAATATATGTTTTATTAACAGTTCTTGTGATGCTCAAAAATTTTCAGTGAAGTAAAATTCCACCCCACCCAGTAGAAAACTATTGGGAAGAAGAATAGCATCCCACTTACATTAAAAGAGTAAGTGATTTTATATATCTGACCCCTTTTTTTAGGTAGTAAGCTGGTTTTTGTCATGGATTTTTTGGTGGGAGGGAGACAGAGGATTGAGGAAGTCAGAAGAATAAGAGGACTAGGAGTGTGCAGGGGAAACTTTTCAAAGAAAAGGGGAGAGAACATCAGAAGGAAATTACAATACTCAGCTGATTTTCATTGGTAACTTAATTTCTCCTTGTGCTTTAGTGGTGCATGTAGCACAGCATAGCTGCATAAAGCATCCACAAATAAAGACTCCCCATAGAGAAAACAGGTGATGCTACTGAGAGTCCTCAGAGAAATGAAACAATGGCACCAAGAAGGGGAAAAAGTCAATGTAATTTCTTTCTGAAAGTAAGAATGGACAACTCATTCTGGACAGTTTCACATTTGTTACAGAGAACATCTCTTCCTGAATAACCATTGGGTTTTTTTTTCTAGAGGACTTTCTGCAGCAATTTGCCCAGGCAGGTTCCACCTTACTACCTAGATATCCTGTTTGTGCTTGCTTAATGTATGGATTTAGTAGCGTTTCCTGATGGGACAGGGATGAGGAGTTACAAGTTGAGTGTGAGCTCTGATACATCCCGTTGTGTGCTGGGCAGATGGGACCCTCATCGCCCGCTCACCTTTATAAAACACTTTGACAACTTTGGATGAAAAAGCAGTGCTTTTATTTGGAGATTGCTCTATGCTGGCTCTGTGGCAGAAAAAAAAAGGTGATAATAAAACAGGGACTGAGTTTGCCCTTGGGGTAGTCAAAAGAAGATGAACATTTGAAGATAGTTGAAGAAATATTTTCTGGCAGATCATCTCATGTGAAAGAAGGGAAGTGGAAGCAAAGAGGAAATATGCCTAACAGGAACAGAAAAGAGATTTTGTCTTGGGACTTTCTTTTCTGTACCAGGACTTCTGTGATGCAGGTCTCTCCCTTCTTACCATCCTTTAAATTGCTCCGTACTGGAGATTGCTTACTGTTATTGAAGACTCTCACAAGGGTATGCCTGAGCAAACTCTCTCAAAAACTGACAGGCCAGAAAGCCTCTATGGCTCCTGTGAGTGGTGAACTTGGAGCAATGCTGAAAAGAGCCAAGAGCAAGAGAACAGTGGAAATTGAGCCACACATGCAGGCAGATGAGGAGAAAACAAAGCCTCTCAAATATTTTCTCAGCATCTCTCTCCTGTGGCAGCAAAGAGGCAACAAACAGCTAGGAAAAATCATGACATACTGGAAAATTCAGTATAGATACTTTTGTGGAAGAGGATTAGGCAAGCTGGTGATCAGAAAGAAAACACCAATTCTGACGTGACTGTGCACAGTCATATTTCTACTGAAAGGGCTGAAAGTAAAAGTAAAGGACACAGTATCTACTCTAGAAATGAAAGTTATTTAATCTCTGTGAGCAGAAAGGAAATACAGTGTCAAGAAATCCTTAAGCTTGTTCATTACTATGAGAAAAATAATAGCCCCATTTTACAGAGAGGTAAACTGGTTGCCAATGGAATTGAGTTTCTTGCTGTCATCACACAGTAGCTCTAACTCATACCGGCATGGATCACATCAGGTCATTCACCTGGTCAATTTGTGTGTCAGCTATTATGAAAATACTTTGATTACAAAGAAGGACTGTAGAATTAATTCAGCAGAAGATGATTGCCACTACTCGTGGCATCCTTCTCTAGCCAGTCCATGGCAACACTAATAAGTCCAGGCAAGGTGCTCCCAGAGCTGGCATGTGAAATCTTTATTCACAGCCTGCAAAAGAGATTCTAAAAGCTCTGACTGTATCCCAGAGTTACCTCGTTTCGTATCCCCCCTCATGAAGGAAACTGTGGGTACACCATCTGTTTGTGCTTTTCACATTGTGTGGCTACTAATGTCTGCACAAAGTGGGCAATGGTGGGAATATTGCTTTCTGGGTCTTTCACTGCTTTCCTTGTGTTTCGAACTCATTCTACACTATGTTAATGGCAAGTTACAAGGCAGCAGAGACTTAGAACAGCTGACTACCTGTTCATGTAAGTGCATCTCCGCATGCTGCTTTTTCTGCCTCTGATTCCTATAAAGTGTTTTTTCCCTGAGGGATTGTATTTTAAGTTGTGTTATAAAGCCAGTGCACATTTCCCCAGTACCCATGTTATTTGCACTGGATTGCAGCTATAGAGAAAACTCAAAAGGTAGATGTGCAACTAAACAATTCAGACGAGACACAGACCACCACAAAATATATTATTAAGTAAAATGATGTTTGATTTGTAGCTGTGAGACCAACCCCTTTTGACATTCAAGGGAGCACAGCTATGGGCTGTCTTGAAAGCCTCCACACATCGATAGTTTTTCTGTTGCTAGGAGGAAGGGTTTTGAAGTGGGAGGAGAAGCAGAGACCCTCTAGTCAACAGAAGGATCCTGATGTAAGGGTCAAGAGGGAGCAGAACTCAGAGAGAGAAAAATATTCAGCTGACCATACTGCACTATTCTCTATTCACTTTAATACCTACACTTAATGATATGCTTTAAAGCTAAACCTCAGGAAAGTCGGGAGTTTTTTTCTCATGGTGACATCCCATGTAGGCGGAATCTCTCGAGTTCTCCCTTTAAAATAGAAAGATGAATAAAGGCTTGCCTTGGAGAAATTTCCTCTGGATTTGAGCTTGTTGGTGTGTTGTTTACTCAAATGATTTATGGACTGGAGATTAGTGAAGTCATAGCAACACAGAAATTGCCAAGTGAAAATAAAAACAGCCCTGTGTATCCTTATTGAACATCATCAAGGAAGCAGCTGACAAACAGGGCCTTTTTTTTCTTGTTATGCAGAGACTTGGTATGAGACAAAGCTGATTTTCGCCTTTCAAAACTCTTTGAGCAGTGTCTGGCATTCTAATAACTGTCATGATAAATTTGACTTCACTAAATAATGGGGTATTTTTATCTTGCCATACCTTATATATAACCCTCAAAGACCTATTTCCTTCTGGAAAAATTACCATGTCCTTCTAGGAGGCAAGGGCTGGGAAAAGACTGATTCCCAGAACTGCAAGACTTGCTCTCAAGTCACACATGATGAGATTTTTCTTTCAGTAAAACCAGTGTAGAGCCACGGTCCTGAGCTGAGCTCATTCCCTGGCACCTCTGAAGACCACAGAGAGGACTTGTGCACCTCTGAGCAGGGGCAGCACCTTTTAGGGGAAGATGAAGCCATCTGGAGGACTGCAGAGGGACCCCACAGGAATACCCTTTGCAGATAGGTTCGGGTCCTCCCCCTCCCCTTCTGAAGCCTCTCTTTTCTTTACTAACCACAAAAGTGGGATGATTATCATTACTGAACGTGTTATGCCACTGTAGCACATCAAAATGACAGTGCTGCCTCCCACTGAGGAAAAACAGGGCAGAATAAACTTTACCTGGTTACTCTGTTTGTGGGTCCAACCACTGTATAGGGCTTCTTTGCCAGGCCATACAGAAGAGGACTGCTTCTTATTTCACTTTTCCTGTTTTTGTACAAAGGCGTACACAACAGGGGGATGTTTGTTGTGGTTGGGCATTCCTGCTGCAATGCAGTCAATAGCTCGCTCCAGAGAGACCAAGCTTGAAATCTGACCTCAGGAGATTTTTACCTTGGTGTGACAGGGAAGTGGCACCCTGATGGCATCTTTTGACATGTTCATGAGTGGCCTTGTGAGAGAGCAGCAAGGCTCTGAAATCACTTAGACTATGGTGGAATTATTTATTTGCTTGTATACCAAGAGAGATTCCCTTTACTTAAATCCTGTTCAGACAAGGTAGGTAAGTAAAGAGGAGTGAAGAGTGTCTATGGCCCTGGAAACCAGAGGAAGAATAGATAATGGCACCTATGAAAGACAAACTCTAGCCTGGTGCAAGATCAGGGGAGACGCATGTCAGGGCCAGTGAGAAGAGCAATTTGTTGAAGTGGCAATTTAGGGGCAGAAAGATCAGTCCTAAGAACTGAATTGAAAATGTACATCAATATCTTGCTGGTCCTTCTATATGTGGCTGAGTAAACGCACATCACCTGAAAAGGGGAGAGGAAGGACAGTACTTTTGACAGGTTCAGGGTCTACAAAGATTTCTTCAAGACAGACAAATGCTGTGGTACTTTGGGGGACTGTCAGAGCTTCAAAGTCAAGAATCCAGTTGAAAGTTGCCTGTAGGCTGTCAAAGACAAAACAACAGTCCTTGTGGGGATGCACACAGCAGATCACCAAGAAGATGGCAATCTGGCAGATCTGCTGGTAGGAAGCAGAGGCGAGTGCCCAGACCGAGCTGTATTCAGAACTTGCATGCCTTAAAATCACCATCGTAGAAAGCAACCAGAAGAGCTTTCCCCTGCTTTGTAAGCCTCCATATGAGCTAACAGGTCCTCTGAGGTGAGGCTCTCGTGGTAGTGGATCATCCCCGCTCTGATCCTTCAGTGCTGTCTGGGAGACAGCTGTCTCCTGCATTAGATGCAGCACTCCTGACCCCGCCAGGCCGTTTGCAGCAGAAGCTGATGTGGAAAAGCGCTGTCCCAGACAGGTTACTGGGAGGTCACTTCCCACCACCTAGCATTTCCCTGTCTCACGCTGTGGTTGTTTTGGCCGCACTGCCTCGCCGTAGGTGGAGCTCTGCCAGGACAGCTCAGAGAAGTGACACTGCCTTTACCCAGTCCTTATTGTAACAGGAAAGAATAACATCTTCTTTACTCAGCGCTGATGCAGTGGAATACTGCCAAACCCCTGGAAAGTCTCCAAATCAGCACATTTCTCCTTCCCATTAAAAACTAATGCAGTACTACCAAAACAGAAAGCACTGGCGACAAAAACATATTTTTCCCACAATCTGAGATCCCAATTTACATGTAAAATAAACATTGAATACAGATTTAATTCACTTTTTACATCTTCTGATGGTGTATAATAGGAATAACGCCTCTTTTAAAGTAAACTAGAAAAAAAGGCAGACTTTCATGCTCTGAATTAAGATCTCAGCTCACAATTTTGGCTTTCTCGGCACACAGCACTAGTTTAGTTCCTAATTTCCTCTCGAGTGACTTAATGGTACTATATTGCTTAATTATAGCAGTTGCAAACTCCATCCTCTAAGAAGTATCACTGGGACCCAAACATCTGCAAGATTTTGAAGGAGAAAGATACCACATAAAATACCCATTTTTGTATTATTTTGTGTTTTTCAGTCTGTCACACACAGCATAGCTACTAAGCAGACGTAACAAGGCATCATTTAAATAAGAATTAATGGTAAGGAAATAAAGAACATTAAGTTACACAAACTCTCTCTTCTCCGAAGACTCAGGCTACAGAAGAGGGCACTTGCATATAACATGACGTTTTACACAGTAAAATACAGCTGGACCAGAGATCCTAAAGGTGGCCTATATCTACCAGATCATCCTAGCCCACTCCTCCCCTGGACAGTAAGCGTTGTTCTCAGCTGCTTATTTACTGCTGTTTTGCCACATCTTCTTTTATAGGTCACAAGCAGAATTCCCCTCAACACAAAACTGGTTTTGATGAGATCAGAGATCACAATGAGGAAATAGTATTTGCCTGATCAGAGTCTCCACAATGTTTGAAACCTTAAAGCCTGATGAGTAGGAAGAAATTTCAAAATGCTTTAATGTATTTGCTGTTGCTATAGAAACAATTTCCTGGGCACCCATACACCCTGTGCATTTGTCTCACTTGGTCCCTGGCCAGCCAGGGAAAGAGGGCCTGTGGGGCTGGGAACAGAGAATGTGGGGGAACTCATCAGAGGTACTGCGAGACCCTATTGTTTCATACTGCGTTCTCTGGAAAAGGTGTTTAAAAACAGACAACTGGGGAGCGCTGGTCAATTACCAGTGGAAGAGAGCAAAAGAAGCATCAAGATCCAGAGAACTAAATTAATCCTGAATCAGCTCCAGTGAACAAAGGAGATCCAAAGGAATTTGTGTTTTGCTGTCTGAAGAGCTTGGTCTGTGTGACCCACCTGCCCAGATGTTTCCTAAAGGCATTGGTTTTTTCAAACTCCATTATGAAATATGTTAACTACTGATCTTAAGAGTTTTGTCTGCACTTTCTGGAAGTGATCAAATAGCAGCTAAAGAAGTCTTCAGTTTTCCTGAGTTTGTTCTGACTTTCAGAATAGTTGGATGACAAACTCATGGAAGAACAAGAGAAGGATGCTGGTAATGGCGAAAAAACTTAGCCCAAGGCATTTCCAGAATTTTGTCTCTCCTTGCTGTGTGTTTTGTCAAATTATTAAAATGTTAAAACTGAACAGGTAGTGCTTCCTTTTCCCATCATCTTCCCCAAGCACAGTGTTTAAGTGGCCTATTGTGAAAGGTGGCTTTTTTTCTCTAAGCTGTGGGTATGCAATTGCAGCGAGGTCAATGAGAGGTCAGGCAATGCCAGTCAGCCAGGAGGTCAGGCGATTTCTTTTCTGTTCCCTGGAAAGAAAATACTCACCTCTCAGCAATCACATTTCTTGTGGGAAGGAAGAGGAATCTGAATGGGGAATTAGAATTTATGCATGCAGCTCCTATTAATTGTTAGGTTGGGTTGTGGGTATTAAAATTTGCCAAGACTTTTTAAAAAGTGCACATTGCCATCAACAGAGCAGCAGCACAATTCTCCCCTTTCAAAATGCAAAAATGTCATAAATAAACACACAAATCCCCTAAAATAGCTGATGACATCTAACCCCAGTTGGTCTTCTGCTTTGCCAAAACTGTCAGCTAGACATAAGGAGCCTGTTGCTGCTGGTGCCTCTGTGTTGGTCTTTTTGCCTCCACTCTTTTCTCCAAAGACTTTCCCTGGAACAGCAAACTGTAAGCATAAGACATATTGAATAACTGTCTTCTGAAAAACAGTTTAAATTCTCTTTCACTCCTTAAGAAAACTCACTATAGTGAGGAACTTACATACTGCCCTTTGCATTTTTTAATGAAGACACCTAAATGTTCTCAGCATTCTTCCGAACTGGGCTCCTCCTGGAAGGAATTTAAGATTAATCTGCCTTCACAAGAAAATATTCTTATCTATCATTAATGAACTCTTCAATAGAATTTTGCTGCCTTCTTGTTGCATGTGTCCTTCAGGCATCTTGGCTGTTTTTCCTGGTGGCTTAGAAAGGACAAGGGGAAAGCTCTGGTTTACAGACTTCTGGTTGAATATTGAGAACCACCAGAACAGCTAAGAAAGATTTTAGGTTGAATCTACTTTATTCACTAAATAATGCTATTTCTGTTTGATCTCAAAGCTGAGATTGAATGAATGAAGCAAGCTGAACAAGTCCAAAATTTTTAAAGACCTGTAAGTCAAATGTCTACTAACTGCCAGCAGAGTTCTTTCAAGAATTCTGAAAGTGAGCACGGCATCCTCTCTTTCTCAGATTGTGTGCTTCTTCTGGAGGTTGTTCAAAATCATAGTAATTACTTGTTATTGTCACTTTTAATCCTATTAAAGTCAGAGGAAGAGTGTGTGACTTGCCTCTAGGCTTGTTGCAAAAGTAGTCTGACATTTTTATGTGGTCTCTCTTAAAAGTCAAGCAAGTGGCATCCTGCAATATGCCTTGGTATAAGGGATAAAAAGGGTTGTATAAAGCACAGGCATAATGAAATAATAAATGTGAATTTCTAGGCTTTCACACTTTTCTTTCATTCCACTTGATACATAAGGACAAGAATAAATGTCTTCCTCATTTTTTTCTAGAGATCACCTTGGTGGGCTAAAGGAGAACACTTCAGAACAATCAGATTTATCAGCCTTTAATTTAGATGCTGAATAACAGAGATCCTTTCCCCTAGACAATTTTGGGTATTGTAAAGAGATTCTGTAAAAAAAAAGGTAACAGCTTTAAATCCTCTAAGTAGAAGTGCGTTACCCTCATTTTTTCAGGTTTAGTTTCTGTCAAATTTCTGACAGAAATACCAGCTTTGCAGTCAGCTGTACACAATCCTGAAAAATCGAGGCAGACACGGTTTACCCTTTAGAACAAAAATTTAAGAACCTTTAACACAACCCATCTTACTAATGGTTTATAGGGATAATAGATTTCACATCATAAAAAGAAATAAATGGATTCAAACACCCCCCCCCCCCCCACTATTTCATTTTTTCAGGTCAATTTTTACTCTGTTTCCAGCTCCCACAACAAATACATATTGAGTGCTCAGTGCACACATTTAGTATTTTTTCCCTTCTCCCATTCAGTCTCTTGCCACTGACTTTTCTTGGTTTCCAGGTTGCATTAAGGCTTTTGGCTTCATGGCTGTAGGGAGAATCTCAGGGCAGATGTGGAGCTTAGCAAGGGAGGGCTGCGAATAGAGTCAGCCAGAAATACTGACAGCAAGGCAGAGGTGGGCAGCAAGAGACAGAAGAAGCAACTGACTACTGGCGAAGCCAAGGATTAAAAACATATCATTGGGAAACAAAACCAGCAGAATATGAGATTCTCTGAAATGCTCTCTGACGTAAAACCAGAGCCCCAATAAAGACTGAAATAAAAAAGTTCTGACTTGCTCTGTTTTATGTAAAATTCCCTCTTTACCTTTCAGATGCAGATCAGGTACAGGGTGTTTCCTCTCCTTCTGTTCTTTAAAAGCCAAATTAAATCCATGGTTGTTTTATAGAGAAAATTGTAAGCTAGGGGGGTTTATAAAAAGATCCACAGAATGAAAGTTTTAGTCTTTCGACAGGGAGCTAACAGGAGTGCTGCATAGGCTCAGCTATTGCAACCTTTCTCCCGCAATAATTTTTACTGACCTCAGCTCCAATTTTATACTCATTACTCAGGCAAACGGCTCATTGTTTTCACTGGCAGCTATGCCCGAATATGAAATTCAAGAGGAAGCTTTGAAACTGCAAAGACATTGTAGAAATTCATAACTACTGGATTGATTTAAAGCAAAAGCTGGAGCAGTGACATTGCAAGGTCTCTGAGAGCTCAGGACAGCAAAGACCTCCATGGCCAGACACCTGTCCGAATGTCCCCAGGGCTGACCTGGATGTCCTGCCTAAAATGCCAGGAGATGCCTGTGACATTAACAGCTATGTGTTAAATGGCTTTGCAACATGAATACAGGCTGTGCACAAGTAAAATCTGCCATAAATGAGTGCCGTGGCGTTCCTGAATGTAAAACAGTGCATTGGGGCATAAGTGATTTGCATCTGAGAAGATGTGTCTGGCATAGAAAAGAATGTAGTAAAGGACTGTTCAACAGCTCCACTCGAGTTCAAGAACCCATCAGAGAGGAAAGGGCTGGGGCCAGAGTGTTTTCTGAAGCTGTAACCCCTGGATGAACAATCTTCCCAGCACTCACCGATTTTGCAAGTTTTTAAGGAGCAGCTGTTAGCAGAGATACTTCTTGCTTCCTTAGCTGGCACTTGTCTTAGCTCTTCTGAAGGAAAAAAGGAGCTGCAGGGAGCGAGCTGGAGCTGCAGTGAGGCCAGAAGAGACCACTGAGCATCCTCTGGATGCCACAGGCTGCAGGGAAAGGGCCGTGTCAGGGGGAAAGCTCAAGTGAAGAACGGGGAACTGGAAAAGCTTTTAAGAGAACATTGAAGTAGGGAAGGGAAGCAGCAACAGCAGAATAGGCACCACTATTTTCATGACTTTTTGATTTTTATTTTGAGTCAAAAATTCCATCACTGATCAGGCTTGTTGTCTGTCCAGGGACCATCTCAGTTCATCCACACACTGAACAAGGGGTCATGGAAAACAAGGACATGCCTGGTACAAGGGCATGAGCTGGTCCTGAAGCTCAGTTAGGTTAATTTGTGGGGTGGGACTCAGTGCCCCACGGCTGTCCAAAAAGTAGGAACAGCAGAAGTAAAACCACTGTTAGGTGGCAGGGTCAGGCTCTTTTTCGTCTGTTTTTAGCTCTTCGCATTTGGCAACACAGATTCCCTCTCCTGTCTGGGGCTCCCAAGAACTTCAGGGTGGCGCAGAGGAGTACTGGTGGGAAACTGGGGGGACAGAAAACCCAATGCTTTGGAGAAAATTGTCCAGTTTTAGCAGGGAAATATGACAAAACAGTTGTTTTCTGCAGGAATGTGTCAAGGTTGTAGCATGGCATTTTCCCATGGGGGGAGAGCAGTTCCATAGCTCTGAATAGCAGTACCCAGGAGCAAGGAGCAATACCTGCCTCAGGTATCCTGGCCCATCTCTTCAACTGAAACAGCTTCTTCCTTTATCTCCAGCAGCTTTCCAAAAGCAAAGCCAGTAACAGCCACATTTCACCTACAGACTTTAGAAGAGAGGGTCCTTTCCTCTGCACCACAGATCAAAGAATCATAGAATAGTTTGGGAAGGGACCTTTCAAGACCATCTAGTTCAATTTCCCTGCAATGAGCAGGACATCTTCAACTAGATCAGGGTGCTCAAAGCCCCACGCAACCTGACTTTGAATGTTTCCAGGGATAGGGCATCCATCACCTCTCTCCCATTCCAGTGTTTTACCATCCTCATTGCAAAAACCTTCCTCCTCATATCTAATCTAAGTTGATCCTCATTTAGTTTCAAACCATTACCCCTCGTTCTACCACAACAGGTCTTGCTAAATACAGACCAGATGGCTTCTCTTGGGTTCATGTGTTCACCTGCAGTGTGTTGGGTGAGGGACCTGCCTTCTCCTGCTGTCCAGTGCCAGCTGCACATCCTTTGGGGTAATGCAGAGAAGGGTGTGAGTGGGCTGAGGGATCCAGCCAGCTAGCACTAACCAGTGGGGTGAGATTGGGAATGGAGCACAGGGCAATGCACTTCCTCCATGGGCTGGGCAAGGGGAGACCATTACCACTTCCATGTGCAGCAGATGAGAAAACAAGCAGTTGTATACAGAGCTACCAGCTGCAGGGAGATACTCCACTTCTGCAGTTGTTGTGGATATCCTACTTTTCCCATTTTTTCCATTGTTTTTAGGAAAAAAATCAAAATATAGGAGTCAAAGGAAAAAGGCCATGAATATTGTGTCTTTTGTTGAGTGAACTCAGACTTGCTTTTACACCTATTCCTCTATTCTGAGCTTACCATCAAGCCCAACAAGACTACAAGTGCTGCCCAATGCAGTAGCAGATTAAGTGATCTGGGGTTTATCACTACTGCAAAGAACCTATCAGTTACCAGGCCACATTGCCCTTGGTGGGACAGTGATTTCCTATTTCATCATAAGGCAACTGGGTTTTTTTACTGGTGACTGCTACTATTTACTCCCTAATAATCTGTTTATGGGCTGTAGACAACTGGGAAGAATGTAGAAACCAGCAAAACGTGTAAATGTTTAAGATGGCAAACAACACTGTCTTTACAAAACTCCTATTTAAAAGTTTGCGATGTTTGTTTGTTCTTTCTGTCCTTCCTAGACATCAATTTTCTCTCACAAGCTCTTGATTTTACTTTCTGTAAGCTTTGATGTACTTTTGCGAGCACCTACCACTGCTTCTTAGACCTTAGCTTCTTAACTAAAGCCATTTATTGATATAGTACATCTCTCAGTGAAGTAGTACATCAATAAATTAAAGATCAGTTCAGTGTGTCAGCTCTCCCAGAGCATCCTGGGAAGCATCTGCCACTCCGGAAGACTGCGGAGGCCACACAACATCCTCACACAGGCAAGATAATAACTCTGGGAGATTTAAGCTTTCGCTCCAAGACATCGCCTCCTGCCAAATATTTTTGAAAGTCACCTTTTAAACTAACCAATGGATTCTGCTTGTAACTGAATAAACAGGTGGCATTAAGTTTGTATACTGTATAGAGAGGTGTCCAAACCAATTTTCAGCTGTCTTTTACCACATTTTGTTTTTCCTGCTCTCTGATCTGATTTTATGCAGGCTACTCGTAGCGATAAACAGTTTTGTCCTGTATTTATATGCATCATGTTCCCTGTGTGACTCAAGCTCCTACGGCACTCCTGACAAACGTGCCTGCAAAGTTTCATTGCACCTAATTGTTTGCAGAGGCATGGATTGAGGTGCATTGCTGCTGAAGAGGATGTCATCAGGCTTATATTAACCATTCATGTGAGATACTTAAATGTTCTTTATTGCTATTTTTGCACTGGCACTCCTGCATTCCTTGGTGTTTATTTCAGGGTTTTGCACTATTTACTTGTTAAGTTTTATGCCTTGACCTTGCAGTCAATTTACAAGATTATACTTCAGGTAAGATTTCAAAATGGGAGGCAAAAAAGTAGAGATCAGAGCCAATATTTGCATTCCTAGACAGATGCTTTAGGTACAAATGTTATGATAGTGGAGCAATTCCCATTAAAGTGATTTTGGAGATGCAGGGTAGTCTTAATTTCTGCAGATGAAATCTTCCATTTTGGTGCCCCACCAAAGCCTTGGCTTCAGTCCTTCCAGCATGAAAATGTCACCTCATTGTTTGAACACATACCCACTTTTTTGTGCATCCCTTGATGAAAATGGACGTGGGATGGCGAACTAGAAGAGTTTTGGGCACACAAAAACCTTAGTTAGAAGAAAAATGGTGCCCATTGGTTCCCTCTGGTATTTTGAACCAGTTGCTTGAGGAACATGACTTTTTCTCTGTTTTCTGCCTGCTGGTGAGACAACACAGATTTCTTCTGAGGCAGCACTAGGATGGTGGCAAATACTGTGAGAGATCAGGGCTTAGCTGTTTTAGGTGTTATTATAAGAGGGTGTTTGTGGTTTGGGGGAGGTCTTCACAAGTTGTTGCCTTCTACTATGAGCTATTGGTGCTGAGCTGGTAGGAAGTCACCAAAGTCTCTTGGCTGGGTACAGGAAACATTTGCAACAGAGGAATGAATGACTTGCAGTAGATAGGCCTTGTTAATGAACATTTTGTTGTGCACAGACACCAACGTTAACATGTGAATGTGACCATTTGTATGAAGAGCAATCCTTCTCCAAACCTTGACAGGAAACAAAATCCTGTTTGCGCAAAGGTTCGTGAATAATGAATATAAACAGGGACATGAAGAGAGCACTTAGACACCATGGTGATGGTATAGGATAATGGTACATACATGGCCAGATGGCTTTACACAGCAAATTGGAAATGAATGAATCAATGATTCTTGGTAAACCCTTCCTGAAAACCTTTCCCAAGTGCCTAGCCCAGGGTATGCAAGAGATAACCTGTAAGGTCATCTTACAAAAAGCTCTGTAGCTATTTAAATATTCTGTGGCAAAATCATTAGCAGAAATACATCACTCAGGATTGGAGCCCTTAGGAGCTGTATGTTCTGGTGAAACTTTGGACCCTGAGGATTGTTATTATTATCCATATTGCTTGCCAAATGCAACCTGATGATGACCAGAGTGCCTCAGAGGATGGAAGCCCTACATGCCCAAGCACATGGTCCCACCAAGTTTTCGAGTCAGTCATAGTGACTGAGGTTGTTGCACTAATCCTCAACTGCTGCAGACTGCTGGAGTCTTAGGGAGCAGCAACAAAGAATAAACAGTTGCATTAATTGCCTACCTGGCATTCAGCAATGGCCAGGTTTTCTCCCATTGCTAATGGACAAAATAGCAGAAAATTACTTAAAATGGAAGAGGCTTCTGCAAATTATGTTTCTGTTATCCCTGCACACAGAAGAGAAATACCTGATGCCATCCTACTTGTCCCAGGAGGTAGTTACTTGTGCACTTAGCTGTGGTGGGATGAGACAAATTCATCTCAGCTCCAGGGGGGAGTTTGCCTCTTGAAATTACCTCAATTTGTAGATAATCTTCATCTGGTTGAGACTCCTCTGAGCTAAATTTCTCAGCTGAAAATGAGTATACTCACATTGAGAGTGCAGTAGATACTTTGGTCTAAGTTTCCAGGGAGATGTTCTTGGTGTGCCCCAGATGTCATCCCAAGGAATGAGTGAAAACCCCTATGTGTGACCCCACCAACATGTGCTGTACATTCCCTGTGTAGACAAGAAAGGAATCAGAGAACTGTTAATATCTGCCTCTCAGAGAATTACCCACGTTAGCCCTTAACTAGAGGTGTTTAACTCTGCAATGTTTCCCAAGAAATACGACAAAGAACAGTACTCGGACCTCTGTTTCAGCAAAACAGGAGTGCAGGAAAAATGGGTAGCAATAGTTACACGCAGTGCTGACTCCTCTGCCACTGTGCGACTGTTTGCTGCAGACATCTTGTATGTATTCACATCCCTAATTACGTAATTAGGATGTAGACATTTATATGTGAGGCTTTGGAGATTTATCCAAGTAGATCCTTCTGCTGTGTAGTTAAACATGTAGTAGTTACCAGTTACTAGGAACTTTACCCTAAACAGGCCATTGGTGAGCTTATGTTAAAGCAAAAAGTAAAACGTAAAATGTCAAGCAACCACCTCTGACTGACGCTTGGGAAACTGAGATGCTGCTGATTAGTATCCCATTTACAATTAAAATCTGGACTCCTTTCCTAATTTTTGTTGACGTGCTGTTGGTCTGTGAACTCCTAGTAGACAACCTGGATTTTTAAATAGTCCTTGCTTTGACTTCCAATTACCATACAATTAACAGTTCCAACAATGCTGCCTTTTAATTTCACTGCTTGTATTCATTTTCCTGTGTGCTCCTAAATTGCCATGCTGGCATGTCACTTGTAGACTCCGGTTTAGTACATCGGATGTCTGTATTTCTATTTAAGACCCGGAAGTAGCTAGTTTCTTTATCTATATTGGATCTGTTCTTGCTTCTGAACAAAGGAAAGCTCTACATAGCTTCAGGAGCTACTCCTCGCTTTCCTTAGTCAGCTACATTTACTTGGAAATACCACGCTGTGATTTAATCACGGTGGTTTTGGGGCAGAAACACCCTTCTGTGGGAGTCTGTGCCAAAGGTCCCAGTATCCTGAGCTGGGCCCCACAGGCAGAGCTGTGCCTTCATCGGTGAAACTGCTCAGGTGTCTCTGTGGTGTGCAGCTCTTGACTGTCCCCTTCTGCATCTCTGGGAACACAAGGTTTAAAAACCTTGCAAACCTCATGGTCTCTTCCTCCAAGAAATGCAACAAGAAGGAAAATGGCCCATTGCAGTGGAAGCCAGTAAATTTTTCAGGACTTTCAGGCTCTTAGAAGATTCTGGCCCTTCATGTTTGATACTGTTCTAATAGCCTCAAGACTTTGAAAACAGATGGGGTCCCAGGAAAGCCATGGGGACATGGAGCTGAGTCGGAAGGAACAATACCTCATGGAAACCTGCGCTGCCTCTGATGCTGCCCAGCAGCACCCTGTCTCTGCAAGGGAGATATCTCATATGAGGCAAATGTGAGATATGGTTTGGGATATCATGTGAGATATGGTTTGGGAACAGATGTCTGGTAGAAAAAAAGTTGGACAGGACCCTGGAAAATGTTACAATGTTGCTTCTTCATTTTAAGAAAAGAATGATGTTAAATTGTTGTCTGTCACCGCCCAGCTTTGCACTAAATGATCCAAGGGATCCCTTCAGCACCGTGTTTCCATGCACTGCAAGAACAGTCAAAATCCACTGTGGAGAGTGTTCCACTTATGATTCATTTGGGTTTGTTTATTGCTGCATTTTCCCAGGCTGATGCTATGTTACTTTTTTCCCTAAGGCTGTTCTTGCTTTATACAAATACTCAGAGCTTTAAAGAAGAGAAGCATTACCTATTAGTGTGCTCAAGAAAGGTATTTAGCAATCCTAGGTGCTTAAACTGGTAATTTGACTGGTATTTAATGGGTGGATGCTTAGACTGGTAATGTTTGTTTATTTTACAAGACTTCCCCAGTAAACCTACTCTTCTTGCTGCTGCTAATCCCTAGCAGAAGGGATATGGGAAGATTACAAAAACTGCCAATAATTTTCAGGACCAAAATTCGGTCTCCTGGTACCTCCCTGATCTCTTCATTGCTTTGTTCTAGCAAAAGGCCCTTGGTAGCCAGAAGGACAGTGGTTCCTGAAAGGAATTTCAAAAAGTGCATAAAGTTGGTATCTGCTTAGAAGTAATACAAAACAGGAGCATCTGCCAGAGACAGGAGCATGTTGCAGGCTTAGTAAAACAGCAGGGGAACCTGCTGTTGACCAGATTTGTCCATATCAGTGCAGGTGTCTCTGCAGTTAATAAGAATTACTATTTACACTTGTTTTCAGAGATTTGGAGACATGGGGATAATATAGATAGCCTGTAAGTCATAAAGAGCAAGTAGATACGACACATGTTCCCATTAATGTATAGTGTTACTCCTTGGAGTTCGTGATATTGAGACATTACGAAGTATGGTATGAAATACAGATGGCTCTGAATCTTGACTGTATTTGTTTAATTACAGCAGAATATATTCTGAGATAGATTTTTATCCTGTTTTCAAGAAGAGAAAAAGGATGAACAAAGTTATACGTAAACTGAATGTGTTCAGAAGTACCGGGACGTGGCAGCTGGATGTAAATGGGATTTACTGTTTATCTTCAGAAAAAAACCCAAACTGATTGTTTATGCATAAGCAATAATTTTTCTTTGACAAACTGTGTTCTGATTAGTCAATAGATAAACAGCCATTTTTTTGTTGTTGCAAATGAATCTCCCTCCATGCATGTCAGCACCACAGAGGCAGATGCAAGGCTCCCAGATGTGTCTGCCTGGCTGCTCTGGCCCTGAAGGGAGAAACCAGGGCAAGGTTTTGGGATGTAATATGGGGAAACCCCTCAAAAGAGGAACTTACCGATCTTGCTACTACTTGGAACCTGGAGAAGGCAGGCAACAGCTACAGGGTCTAGCAGTGGCTATGTTGCTTTTTCTGTCTTTTACCTCTTGCCAGCAGTAGCGTCGCCCTGTATGTCCTCACCATCCTGGCTTTGCTGGCCTCCGATACAGGCAAAGTAGCAGTCATGGCCGGACAGTACAGCAGTGGAAATATTAGAGCATCTGCACGCATCTGCCTCCTACTGTGCTGGGGTAAAAAAAACACCAAAAAACCAACAAAAGACATTATCAGATGCGTCCACTTTCTGTGAAGAAATAAGCCTTAGTGACTACTTTCCTTCTGGCTCTACTCTCAAGTATAAAATAGGATCACTTCTACTAAATAGCACCCTTTGTGTCAGGCTGGCTGCATTCTTCTTCTCCAACATAAATTGTTATTTTTCTCCACAATATCAGCTGGGAGCAAGATAAAAACCTTCCTTCTGGGAAGCTGTATAATCTGTAATTCTTTCATGGTTTCTTACTCTGTGGGTTAAATCCCATCCTACCAGCGAACACACACAGGAGAAAACCACTGAGTGGGCTACACAGCTGGCTTTTGCCCTGGCTGTACAGAGGTTATCTTAACATGAGTGGTACAAGTGGCAAGAAACAGCCTTTGGTTCGGGGCTCTCACTGGTTGGTGACCACATGATCTGTCACCTAATGGGGGGCCTTGATCCCCTGCTGCCCCCTCCATTCCTCCTAGCTCAGGGAAGTTGGAAAGGGGGAAAAGGGAAAAAAGGACAGTCCAACTTTAACAGTTTGTTTTCCAAGATCAAGGTGGCGAGTGAGAGGGTGAAAGACGAAAAGCAGGATAAGGAAAGGTGAGTCTTGCAAGAATGGACCAAAGCAGAAATGGGTCTGTATGGGTTTATGAACACGAAGAATGAAGATTTTTACATTTAACTCACCTTCTGACTTGGGAAATGGCTTTAAAAAATAAATATGTAGAGCACATGAGCATGTGTCTGTGTGGAGGAAGGCAAAGAGTCAAGAGGAAAGCCTGAAGTACTTTGTTCCATTTGGATATTTACTGCTTCAGAATGCTGGAAAGGGATGATATCTTTCATACTTGATTTTTTCTGAAGTACAAAGCAAATCCTCTCTGTATTAAACAGTGAAGAGCATTCTTGAGAGTAAGGACCCTTAAAGACTCTTGTGTTTTGTTTTGTTTTTTTCCTTCTGGGCAATGAATGACTAGTCCCTTGACACCACTAACTGTTTATGTAGAAAAGCTAATTTCACTTCTGCCAATAAAGTTCTCTTGCCAGTCTGAGTTTCTCATTAAAATTAATATTCTTATTGTATGTCCCTGTCCTTTCCCTTGCTGAGAAAGAAGCTATTAATCTTTCATTCAGGGCCAAATTCCCACTTCTTCCCCATCCCAAAGCAGAGCAGGGGGAGAAGGTAATTGCACATGGAAAGGCACATTGGCAGGAACACAGTTCTTCAGAGATGTGCCTCATTTCATGGTTAGGAGAAGTATTTCAGTGGCTGTAGGAGACCTTAGTTCACTTCTCTTCTGGAAAAAGCTTCAAGCTTGTATCTCATGGGGGAATACCATAACTAACAGGCCAGGGACTGCAGGAGATTGTTCCCAATTTGTCGCCAGTGAAGCAGCTCAATTTTGTAAGAGAGAATTAAGTAGCCAGGGAGAGCAAGTATGGAGGCAAGGCAGGGGGATTAGGGCACTCACTTGGGATGTCTCAGTTCCTGCTCTACTTAATATAAAAACTTCATGGAGTCTTTAGATGAGAAGAGGTGTTATTTCCCCCACTCACTCTGCCTGGTGTGATGCTGGAGCTGTTAAGGGAATACTTGCTGGAGAATTCATCAGAGGTGGATAGGATAAGGTGTTTTGAGGAGCCTGTTGGCACTTTTTGTGAAATAGGTGGGACTGTTTCAGCATCCCAACTGTGTGATGATCACCCATACATGGGGACACGTCAAGCAGAAAGGGGAAAGCTGGGAACCAGACAGATTTCAGCTTAGCAGGCCTGAAGGAGAAATTAGAACCCTTTATGGCTCTAGCTAGGAGGACTGTGTGTCCAAGCAACCATGCATACCTGAGGCTTAAGCCTACCTACACAGGTAAACCTGAAATCCTCCTTCAGCTGCCGTGGGAGATTGTTCTGCCCTTGCACGCACAAATAACATTACAGGGGTGCTGTCCTCATGCCTGAGGGAAAATTCCCCTTTCCTAAGCAGACTAGCTCACACTGGGGTTTTCTCTCTGTACTGCTCAAGCTAAAAGGCCTACTCAGGGACAACAGGATGGATAGAAGCACAGCCAGAACAAATCATCCCATCAGGTGTAACTATAATAAATATGAGCTTCAGCTTCCTTTCCTCTTTTACATCTTTCTGCTGCCCTTTGGGCTTGATTTTTGAGAACGAGGGGAACAAAAGGGTGGTTTAGTCAGTTTAGTGAGTATCTTAGAAGCATGCTTGGAAGTAAGACCCAGTCTCTCAAAAATTGTCTAGGAAAGCAATTCTTCACAACACTGAGAACATCACTAATGCTAAATGTTCCTTTAGATCTAATTTTGAGACACTTGCCAATCTTGTAAATTAAAGATTTATTGCCTGAGAGTACTCAGATCACAACCTAACACACGTTTAGCTGCTTTGTTCCATCCTGTTTGGAGTCATTCCAGAGGCTAAGCCCCTGTATTAGAAACATCACCAATGCAAAGATTGAATGATCGATCAAAGTCATGCAGATTATGAATTCTCCTATGCAGTCTTCCATAAAAGGGAGCTAGAGAAGCAGCTGTGGGTTTTTTTTGTTTATTTTTGGCAGACAGATTTATGTCAAAGATTCCCTGAGACTTTTTTGTAACAACCTGTGTCGTTTATTTAAGGAGGTAAATTTTACTGGGGTAAATATTTTTCAAGTGAATGAGAGAATGACATAACTAAGACAAGACACAGAAATGAAATGTTCTGCACAATTCGTCAGGATAGATCAAAGATAGCAAAGGGAAAAGGTATTTCTAACGTCAGAAACTCCAGAATAAATAGACTGTTACCGATGCAAACTCCCTCAAGAAAACAAATAGGATGCACTTTTGCTCTGTTTTGAAATTAATTCTAAGTCCAAGGAATGGAATACATAATGTGTGTAATAATTTCAGTGTGAATCCCAGGGATATTAAGCATTAAATCTGGGCTGAGATCTCGCATTATAAAAATTATTGAGAGCATGTCATTAACATACATCATTCAGCTACTTACTGTATTTGAAGAGTCTAGGTTTATACAAATACATCAGAGTAATACTTTGCATTCCAGGGCATGACCAAATAATCAAATTACAAAGAATGAAGCAGTTAGGGCTTGAGATAGCACGGTAAACACTACAACTCAAAGGATCTTCTGTTGTGGATCAAACCTTGCTCTCCATAGACTATCTGCAAAAAAAAGGAATAAACAGGTGAGACTTCAGGGATGTCTTTTTCAGACTCTGTAGATATCATCCAAGACTTTTACAGAAAGATCAAACCCAGCAGTCCATCAGGAAAGAAAACAAGCCACATCAGGTGCTGCTCCACTTGTTCAATTTGCCTCTCAGCCACTCAGTTTGAACTGTGGCTGATTATTGATCATAATGTTTTCCTCCTCACAAACTTGTCTCTCCTTATCAGTAAAGAATATCCGCCCTGTTGTCCTACATCACTTTTATGTGTCTGGGAATTTTTCCCACTCAAATGTATGTTGTTTTCTAGATACTGCAACTAGGAAAAAAAAGTGTGTTTAAATCTGGATCAGTCTTCTGAGAACCAAACTTTTCATTAACTCATGAAAGAATTTTGTGAGGAACATGGCAGAAGATTTTTTTTGAGCCTGGATCTTTGTATTAAGTTCTCTGCTAGAAAACATGGATCTGTTATCACTGATCCTCTTTCCTGTATTGCATCTCATCATGAAGGAGGGAAGCTTTGTGATTCCTTTAGATGTGAGCAGGAAGCCAAATTTCTATATAATTCCAGCTAGGAGAGGAAATTGGCAATGGAGATGGTGTATTTGATAAAATTCTGCTTTTTCACATGCATGTAGTATATGTAAATGAATGTACCAAATCCTGATTTCTTGACATGAGAAGGATCCAGAAACAGGCAATTTCCTTGCTTGAAGCTTCTTTGCAACTCCCTGTGAAAAATGAAAAGTATAAAATAAAATAAAAGTCTATTTTTTTTTACACCCGCCCCCATGTTTCTCAAAAAAACCACCAAGAAAAGCCTCTTTTCTGTGTCACCTTTTTTCTGTTGTAAGTGAAAGCATACGTTTATGTTACAGTTACCTTAAAGGCTGATAGCCAGACACAGTGGTCTGAAAGAGATAACCCGACCTACATCCTTTCCCTCAACTCAGATCACTGAAATGGTGCTACCTTATTTTGAAGTCATTATAAAGTTTTCCCAAATTTTAGCAAAACAAAATTACAGAAAGGTTAAACTTTCCCACATTTATAAATTTGTTTCAGCTAGCCTGCATCTTCAAAAGGAACTTCTAAAGATTGTATTTGGAATGCACCTTTCCTATTGTTACTAGATATGATTAACTCACGTATTAGTTCATCTATTACCTCAGTTACTCACATTTCTTGTTCAAATTACGGAGGTCCCAGTTTCAGAATCTGTTTTTCCAGTTTTGGATGCCTTCACATTCCCCAGATATTCCCTCCATTTGAAATCAATTAGGAGGTTCTGTTTTGAATCTCCCAAATCCCTAGTCTTTTTGGCTTGTCTGGTCTAATAAATGTAAGGTTTGAGGCAATGTCTACAATTCCTTCACATTTCATCAATTCTATTACACTTTCAAACCCTGAAATTCCCATTATTGTTGTTAGCTGTCCAGCTTGAAATGAAAATGGTGTGCTGCTCCTTTTACACAAGCATGAGTTTTGCTTGTTCAGTTTGATGTCCATCCATTCCCGGAGCTGAAAGAGAAGCTCTCAATGAAGCAATGGTGGTCTGCCCAGGTGTTGTGGCTCAGGAATGGTATTCCCCAATTTAGTGTTCCCACTGACACATTCCAAACTCTGTGCCGTTCGCTCACTCCCCCCTTCCCTGCCCCTCCCCTGCATTGGGCTGGAGAGGAGAACTGGAAGCACAAATGATAAAGATGGGTTGAGATAAGAACGATTTGCTGGAAACAGTGATGAGATAAGGAAATGAACAGTAACAGCAACAATATCATAGCAGGGTGTACAAAAGGCAAACAATTCACATGCGTTTGCTCACCAATGTACTACGAGGAAAACCCTGACAATACCCGGCCACAACACCATTGACTGGAAGATCCTCCCTTCTCCCGCCCTTGGCAGTTATGTGAGGTGGCATAGAACAACCTCCAGGTCGTGGCCATACTTCATTCACAGGCCCAATTTTCAAATGAACTTCGTATTATTCTCAGTTTCATTTTACTGGGCCAAATTTTTCATTTTATTATTTTTCAGTAACATCATGAGGCACATTTGTATTCTCTTTCTCTGTTACAGAACTGCACTTAGAAAATTTGTAGTGAGTGTCTTTCATCCCTGTCACCAGAAACTGCTTCTTCCTCTGGTCTACAAGTACAAGATGAGAATCACAATTTCCATGGTAAACTTCAGAAATCCCTTGGAGTGCCTTTGGCTGCCATTCCTTGACCTTAGTGTAAAAGCCTAAGTCCAGTTGAGCTGCTTTGAATTGATCCCTCTCCAGTTTATCCTTGAAAGCTCTCACTGTCATCTGCACTTGCCAGGAAGTCAAGTTTCTGCAGATTCTCTTGCAGCTCCTGTAGGATTTTCTCTTTCTTTTTTCTTTTTCTTCTGAAAGAAGAAAAGTTGGACCTGGATCAGTTCAGATCTGTGGACAGTTTTAATCAAGAAGCAAAGGTTTGCCTGAAGCCTGTTTTTGCGAAATCAGAGCCATGCCACTCTCTGGGCATGGTTATTCAGGTTTGCTGTTAGAACTCCATCTTCCTCTCTGTATTCATCAGATTTCATTCGGTCCATAATGTTATACTTAGCAAAGTAAATCTCAAACAGAGTTTTTCCTAAAAGATACTAGGTATATGCATTATTTGACCTCAGAAAGTCCAGCCTCTCCGATGGGACCCTTTGACTTTGGCAACCAAGCAGATGATATGCAGTAAATGTTTTTGCCTAAGCTCTCTGACTGGCCCAACTGAACATCCAGATGGCTGGCTACCATGATGGGTGTCTTCCTGGAGCTGAAATTTAGCCAGTCAATCCTTGTTCCCCTTCATCCTGCTAGTGGGTTCCCAGCTGGTGACTCCCTGCCTAGAAGCACCTATGAAAGTGTCATTGCCTTTTACCTTTTAGTCCTTACCAATTTAGACTGGAAGTTTTATAGCTGGCCTTCTCAATTTTTTAGGACATTCTGTAGTCATTACTCCAACAGAAAGTTCACCTTTGCCTGCAAATCACTTCAGCCATTTCTGGGAAACATCCAGATACTGCTGTAATTCCTTTTGTAAAGTTTCCAACTCTTGTTTTAGCGCCTTCTGGTCTTGCTTTAATTCTTTTTGGCTAGTTTTGTTTTCTGAGAGCAAATTTGTTATTGGTTCAAGAAGAATACGAGCTCCTAATTTCTCTATTTGAATGGCGTCCCAGTGTTGACACCAGGCTTTCATCTTGTGAACTGACCAGGTTATTCCAATTAGAATGAGAAATTGATGAGGGAGATACTTCAGATACAATTCTGATCGTTTACAAGAATGTACAAAGTTCTGCTTTTTTAGGAGAAGTGTTAATCATGCACAGATTTCTTGCCCCCAGCTCTTTCTGCTAGAAACCTGTCAAAAAAAAAAAAAAAATCCCACTATTATCCTTCCCTTGGGGCCTGTGGGAAGGTTGCAGATCTGCATACCAAAGGTAGAAACACCTTAAGGAGACACTTGCTCCAGTCACAGACAGAGGAAAGTATGCCTAGCCAAAGAGTCACAGACAGGACAAAAGTGTAATGTTCTGAAACCAGGGACAAACAGAAAAATGTCTAAATAGTGTAGAGAACTATGTGATGGGGTTAGAGGTGAAATGCATTCTGCTTTTCATGACTGTTATAAGATCAAGCCCAAATGTGAGCCTATTTTGGGCCCCCTCATACAACAGCAGCCAGGAGAGAGGCTCATTCCCTAGGATGGGCACAGCAACATTGAGAAACCGGGCATTAGACCTGTTCGGATGGCTGCATCTTCTTTGTCCTTGTACACCATCTCTCCTGCATAGCTCCATCTCAGCAAATCCTCTCTATCTCTAACACTCCTAAGTTTTATATGTCCTGTATTCAGATGGAGACATGCACTAACCTCCTTTTATAGATATCTTAAGTGAAGGACAACACTGAAATTTAAGCTTAGTACTTATCACCACATAGACAGAGCGTTTCGTCAGCTAGCTGGCAAAATATCTGACAACTGTTGAAAGAATCGAGGAGTCAAGATTGTTGGCCAAAAGGGCTTATGAGTTAACAGATCAAAACAAATTACAATCAATGCTGAGAAGAAAAAGGGCTTGGGAACACAAGTGGTGAGAATCTCAGGATAGCACTCCCATGGGTTTTAAGGCAAGACCTGGAGGAAGGAGATGGGAAAAGCTAGCTCAAATGGCATGAAAGAAGGCAGAGAGCAGAGTGAAAGAAGGGGTCACAGGGAGCACTGTGAGCAGCAGAGTCAGAGAAATATGGGATCAATGAGGGAAACAGGATGAAAGGAGTGCAAAGACGAGATTGTGAATGTTCCCCTAACAAACAATGAAGACAGATGAAGTTGATAAAGCACTTTCTTCTGATTCCTAAATACAGTTAAGGATTAATGCCTATTCTGTACCAGGACAACTGCTGATAAAGAGCACTGCTTATTATAAGTGTTGTTAACTTTCTCACCCTTGGGAGAGGACAATGAAAAGGGCAATACGGGTAAGGCATGCAGAGGACTTTACAGGACTGGTGGTGAGGAGTGAATTCTTAGAGCAGAATTTCCCTACAGGAGATGATCACTGTCCCAGCCACTGACATAATTCCAGTTTGAATGCATCTCCTGGCCTCAGCTACAGCAGTTTGCTACAAGGAGAGAAAATATTTTAATTTAACAGATCTACAATGATGCAGAGGGGTTTTTGTTCATTGTGCTCAAAACACACATCTTGAGATCCAACTAAGAAAAAAGTGGCATCTGGAGCAGTAGTTGGACTCACTGCTCAAAGAAGAAAAGGTGAGGAA
This sequence comes from Struthidea cinerea, assembly GCA_013397865.1. Classification (NCBI taxonomy): domain Eukaryota; kingdom Metazoa; phylum Chordata; class Aves; order Passeriformes; family Corcoracidae; genus Struthidea; species Struthidea cinerea. The sequence continues at coordinate 172,646 of VZTI01004016.1, read as the reverse complement.
AATAGAAAAGGTCACTGGGTTAACAAAATCCAAGGTCAGAAGAAACAGTTGTGATATACTCTGGTGATCATCCTCTTGACCAAAACCACAGGATTGCACACACAGACCCCTGGACAGCATGTTTCTGAGGCTGTGCCAAGTATCTGGAAAGATGACTTCCCCTCTTAGCTCTTCTTATGAATTCACGGCACTGCCAGGGACACATGCAGCCCCAATAGCCCCAGTGAGACATCAGACATGCGTCCCTGACACCCAAGCTGATCTTTCTTCTAATGCCTCACTTCCTTTCCTGTCCTGTGCACTGCACAGTCCTCTCCACTTCCCACAAGTCTCAGATACAGCTTTTGTTCCTTGCCCTCATCACACTGTGGCTTTTTGTAAGTTCGTGCATTTCCTTGCAGTCTCACACAAGCCCCTTATTTTCCTCGCCTGTCCCAGTTTCTGAATCCCTCCCCAAGGGCAGAATTTGTGGCACGTGACTGTGGATCATGCAGTAATACCAGTGCCTGTGACTTGTGTTTCTTCCAGATGTACCTACTTTGTAATCAGTGGACCATTTCCATGGGGCTTTTTATGACTAACCAGGTCTGGCCACTAGCTAAGTGTCTGGATACAACTCTGACCATGTCCTTGTAGAGTTCCTCATATCACTATGAGATTAACATAGTATTTTAGTTTTCTTTTGTCTGCTAAACTTTTTACAGTTTCAAAGGAGGCTGGATTGCTGTACAACAGGCTGTGAAAACCATCCTCCTTTCCTGTTGCAGGGGCCATACCATTCCCCACTGTGAATGACTTCCCAAGCTTTCTGTCATCTTTCATTAGGGATATAAGGGAAGGCACTGTCCACACCCGAGAATGTTGCAGTTTCGATTAGACACAAACACTGGATGAAGGCTGATGATGAAAGGTCTTGGGGGACCATCAATAAAAGGTGCTGGGGAAGATGTGATATAAGAAAGGATAAGATGCAAGACAATAAGGAGTAAGATGCAAGACAATTTTTTTGGTAATACAAGTTGATGGGGTAGAAAGGGTACATGCATGTCCAAGAATAGAGAGACAACATCTATGAACTTCATACACCATAAGACAAGTAGGTGAATGGCCTGAAAGGTTTAGTGTTTTGGGCAACAAAGTAGTTGCAGGATTAGCTGCCTCTTTGGAAATGAATTAGCAGTGAGGAAGAAAACAGAGGTAAGGCTGATAATAGTGCATGAAAGGATGAAAAGGAAAAGAAAGGGAAACTAGAAAAAAGAGCAATGTGTGTGTATGCAGAGGGGAGTTAGCAAATTTCTTTTGTTAGGTAGTTTATTAGCAGGGTATCAGAAAATTATGCAGACATGAAGTTACTTACACAAGAACATTTACAATATAAATGCAATTTTCAGCTCTGGGTTTCATTATCTAGTGGGTAATAGCTCAAGTATTCTGAGATGCATTTTAATTCTGTCTAGCATGTACAAGTAAATGACAATTTGCAGTGTTTGGTGCAATGGAATATATGCTATTCAGATGCCTGTATAAATTTAAGTTTTATTGGCAGCCATAGCATAAACAAGGTGCCCTACCTGTTATCTCTTGACAGAGGATTCTTGTTGTGTTCAGTCCGAGTGTTGCAAAAAATATAAAGTCATTACAGCTTCTGGATATTTTTCTACACTTTGGGGTTTTCATCAAGATTCAGAACCATTTTCAGAGAGTGCATGCCCTAAGACCCTCTCTGTCACTTACAGAATGCTGCAAATTGACTCTATCACTTTACCCGCTGCTGTAAATTGGCTCTGAGCACACATAATGTGTCAGGTTTGCCTACTCACTTTCAGTTTTCACCCGCCTCTACTGGGCATATCTAGGAGTAATGGGATGAAATTGAGCAAAGGAAAATTTAGACTGAATATAAGGAAAATTTTCCTAACAGTGAGATCTATTAGAATGTGGAATAGTCCCCTAGGAAAAGTGATGGAAACCCCGTTGCTAGAATCATTAAAAATAGACTGGAAAAAAACCCACAGTAAAAATACAGTAGAAAATAATCTGCATTGTCAGGGGATGGACAAGATGATTCCCTAGGTTCTCTGAGGCTCTAATTTCTAGGATTTTAGGAGCTGAGCTCCATCAGTATTAAATTCCCTGAATGCCCAAGATCATCTAATTGAAACAATAGAAAGTTTGCTCATAGGCATGCCAGGGAGAGTGCTCAGTAATGATCAGGCTGCATTACTGCTGAGAGTGTATCACTTGATCTGCACTGTACAAAGAAACAAGGAAGGAGACAATTTTTATCACAATTTACCCTTTGCTAAAGCTGTTCTTGTAAGTCAAATATGCTGCCTTGATTCAGCGTTGCTGATGTTATAGAAAGTGATCCTAGAAGCAGGTAATAATGAGTCCAGATCACAGCTTGTCACGGTGGAGTTTTGTATCAAAAGCTAACCTCACGTGTTCAGAATCAAAATTTCCCTCTGCAACACATGAACCTTCTACCATAGCTCTGTGCTCCTTCCAGAGTGCACACATGCCACGCACTGCCATTTCATTTGTCCATGGAAGACTTGCCTGTATTTTGAAGGATAACAGATTACCTCCACAGGGAAAAGACACTGATTCTGAGTTTCTCCTCTCCAAACTGAGCTCACTAATAAGATTTCCCCATTCTCATTGCTCTTAATATTTCACAATCAATGTTGAAATCAGCTAATGAAAAAATTAAAAACAAATTGCCAAAGCAATACCAGGTAGCCATACCTGAAGTCAGTGCTACTTTCTTACATCCAGCAACATCAGTCACATCCTTCCTTGCTGTGAGAAGGACACCAAAACAGAGGGAGGGAAAAATGACTTTTCAAGCTAACCACACAGGAGAACAGCTATCCTATAGCTGGCTGAAGAAGCCACAAGTTCAGAAAATCCTTTTATTTTTTTTGTGTGGATTGCTATGATGATTTTCTTCTCACTTCTTGCAATATACTCACATCCCCGATGACATGCCTGTTAGATGTGGATGTTTTTCTGGGGCCAAACATGAAGACCCAGAAGGTGAGTGAGGTGGAGCACCATTCATGTTCTTTTAGCACAGGATTCTCCTCTGTTCCTGTGCTCATCCTGGAAAAGCATGCTGGAAAGACCCTTTGCCTTATCACACAGCAGAGGGTCTGCTGGGAAGTTATGGACCATAATAGATTTGTAACTTTTACTTCCAGGGCTGGCCAAGAAAACTACATTGGGGAAACTGAAAATAACTAAAGCAACTGCCTTCGTTCATGGCAACCAATTCCCAGAGTTCCCTTCTCAGCTTTTAAAAGCAGCAAAACTTTACGGCTCAGACTTTCAGCCCTGCTCTGGATGCTATGTCTCTGCAGAGATGGGCAGAGGGGAAAGGGCTGCAGCCATCTAGAGGGTCTTCAAGGGCTGCTTGTGGCCAGGACACCTCTGCTCAGCTGCATACTTTGGTTTGACAGCACTCTTGGAGAGAGGGGCTCTTGGGATGCCTTGGGGGAGAAGCCAGACCGCAGCTCCCCATCCCCTTGTGCGGCTGTGATGTGTTGCAGACTCAGCACTGCACAGACAGAAACCCAGCAGGTGTGGGCAGCCCCATTGCCAGCCTGGGATCCTGGACTGCACAGTTCAGGCTCTCTTCAGTTCCCACAGACCTCCCCTGGCCATCCCCCAGCTCCTCAGCCAGCTCCATTCCCTAAATGAAGGCAGCCATTTCTCCATGTCACCTTCCAAAGTTTGCAGGTTACAGTTCTCAGCAGCAAAGCTCCAGGGTTCCTCTCCTCCTTAGGGGGTTGCTCTTCACACGTGTGATGTGCTCATGTGCACGTCATGCAACACGCGAACGTGCCCACTGCTTGAATAGGAACAGTAATAATCTCCTCCTCCTCTCCTTTTAAGGACTGGGAGGGTCTGATGAGAGCCTGGAGGTACCAGGAGATAATAGGACTGCCTTGTAATTTCTGACTGCCTATCCCTAGCTGATTCAGGTCATTAGAGCTATTTTGCAACATTCTCTTAATAACCTTGCAGACACTCTCCCCCAACGCTAAAATCATACACAGAAGGCCAAGGTTTAGGGAGATGAGGACAATGCAGATAATGAGTCCCTGATTGATTAAAAGTAAATACATTTTTATTCAGAGAAAAGGGCATTTGTTACCACAAACATTTCACCTTCAGCACAAATAGGAGTTGCGCTTACATTTACTAAGGGATTATAGCAGCACTACAACTAATTACTTCCCAGCAGCTATTGGCCTCAGGTTAGATGTAAGCTACTTCTGGCACTCTGTGGTGTGGGTTCATGTAAAAGGGGGCCCATATTTTCATTGTCTTGGTAGAAAACAGTGCAACAGCGAGGCATGAGTGAATATACTATGCATAATGCAATACAAAATAAGAGCTTATTACAAGGAGAGGACTCAAGGAGACCAAACAACATTAGTCCATCCCACCATTTTATGATATGGGGGAGGTATTAATTATTCTGTTTACATTTTGCAGATGGCCTCAAGTTGTACAATTATCACATAGGAAGGTGCACATTACTTGCTGCAGACAGATTTCAGATTCAGACTCCTTGATTACCGTCACTTGCATGATAACAGTTGTATATTCCTAATGTGACCCATGCAAATCATAGTATGGTTTTGATCAGTAAAATGTTATTTGTCCCTAAGTTATTTACCAGACTTTAGGTGTGAGATTTCTGGTTTTTTTCTGGAATCCCAACACAGTCACATCTTTGCTATTCTCACATGAATCTCTGAACTCTCTACCCTTCCACCTAACATTTTTGCTAAGTTGCTGGCAAGTGATGAAATCACTTTAAGAACACCTAATAGAATTCAAAGAAGGAGGTTCCTCCAGGTCCAGGTAATGAACTGCTCTGAAATTATTGAGTTATTCATAACTTTGAGCAGTTACAAATTACTGCTATTAACCAAATCCTGTAATTACAGCAAGTAGCTAGGTTTTGTAGCATAATTTATGATATAGATAGCTTTTAGTGCATGTCTTAAGAGAGTTAAAACTCAGGGCATGCAGAGAAATGGCTTTTGCAGTACTGTGAAAATATGTGTTGTTTTCTAAATCGGGATGTGATTTAGATCATAATGAAACAAAACATTTGCTTTGGATGAGGGACAAGTCCTTACTCGGATTAAAACAGTTCAAGAATGGTGTCTTCTAGCCTAAGTGAATGCTCTCACCGGATGGACTGATTTTCACCATGACATGAGGAAAATCCTCCTAGAAAGCGTCTCACTGGAAAGTTTGTTTAGACAATTGGTCTGTAGCATCAAGAAATTGCTGACTGACACTAGTTAATCCATTTGAGACAAACCCTGGCGTGACTGGTCTCAGGGACTGTGTTGTGGAGCAAGCAGAGACCTCAGCGCAAGCATCCAATAGCCCTGTGTCGTCACCCAGCAGAAATACACCACCACAGACTGGCCACTTCTTACACCTACACAGCAGGTGCTGGCACCACTGGGTCCTCTTCCAGCTTGAGCATAGAAAGAGTGCTTTAATTGCATATTCAGGCTATTGGGTTCATTACTCTCAATTTCTGGAAGTCAGCACATAAAGTATTGCAAAGTGCCTTCCATGGCCGGGTGTAATAGCTGGGTATGAAGTTGGTGTTTATTTTTGTGCTTCCTAGCTGCAGTAATGACAACTCCAACCTCTGTTTGCTAGTAGCCATACCCCATCATTCACCACACCATGAGGAGGTGGTCTTCTGGAGGCTATTGAAACCTGAGGTTTTCCTGCACTTGTATTATCTTTCATATAGTCAGTAAGAGGCAAATAGCCCCACATTCAGTCCAAGCAGGATGAAACAGTGATTTATATTTCCTATCATGTATTTTTGATCTTTCTGTTGTAAGAATAATACTGAGCTTGTTTAACAGTAAAGATTGATGTATGTCTTTTTCTGAAAGCAATATTATAAAAATGGTACCTTCTCACTCATCAGATCTGCTCTTGCATATAGTGGACCATTGCTGCCTGAGTTCAGAACTAAAAAATTTATTGTTTTTAGCCCTACAAAACCAACCCTCTTCAGGACAAGTGAGCTGGTTCCTTTTATTGTATCATTAATAAAACTCTGTACTCCTTATCAGTTAATCGGCCAGTCAGTGAACACATCGATTGTTAACAAGTGTTCCTGGATCTCTCCCTTTTTCCCATTTAGTGTCAGCATGAGTGAAATTTCTTCTTGTGTAAGAGACCAATAATGTTTGCACAACAATAAAGCTTGCATATCTTCACTGGCAGAGATTTCATGATCTCTGAGTGATGCTTTGTAAGGAAAGAACTTTGTTTTGCCTTCTGAGTGTGGCTGAGTTTACAGTGGACAAAAAATGACAGTTAAATAGCAGAAATCTACAAAACCCAAACTTCTGCTAAGGCACATGGGAATTTAAATGGGAAAGAAGTGAGCAAAGAGCTCGGGATTTGGCCCTGAGAAAGTTTATGTGCATGAAGCATCTCTTAAAACTTTACTGAATGGACTATCAAATACAGACTTCTTAGTGGAGGTTGTCTTTTCAAAAGGGCAAACATAAGGCAAACTCTCAGCACGGAGTGTGTTTTTATTGTAAAAACAACTTGTTTCCTTAGGTATGGATTAGCTTTCCAAAGCCAGAAAAATGGGAAAATATTAAAACACCATCCATTACTGCTGAAGCTAGTAGGCAGATTCAGAGCTTCTCCCCTTTCTCCCTCACACTGTTCCTCAGAAAGGAATTGCAGCTTGCGAGCAAAGTGATTCAGAAGCCAGCATCTTTCCCATACCAAACTAGAGCAGGTGCCCCACTGAAACTGGAGGTAACAAATAGCAGGGCATGCCTGTATACTAGTTGCTTGTTGAGGTCTTCATATGCAGAGGCTCTCTTTTAAGGAAAATATAAACTTTCCACCTGTTTTGATTAAAAATATTGTAACTGCTTTTATAATCTTCATTAATGCCAATGTTCAAACACCACTAATCAATAGTCCTCACTGTTACTTCCCATTAGGTGGTTGGCCACCCTCCTGCCTATGTTGATCAACATGAAGAAGGAAATATTCCTCAGTGCATGACAGCCTGTCCATGTCTACTAGAGACTTTGACAGGATTTCAAGCCCCAGTACCAGAGAGATGCTGAATAAAAAATTTGTAAGGAAGGGTTAATACACTGGAGTTGTCAGGTTCTCTGGGGAGTCTGGGTAAAATCCTTAGTGGACTCCTGAGTTTTGAAGAAGATCAGAGACCTACTACTAATACAGTTTGCCCAGGATCAGCAGGTATGAATCAGGGTTTCCTTACTTGCCCAAGCTTGTACAAAGGTCAGTTAAAAAAGGCAAAAACCTCTTGTCCCCCAGACTTAATTACTTGTTCCCCAAACACTTCTGTCCAATGTGGAAGATAGCCAGGAAGTTCGGAGGAGTGAAGCTCTTAGAGGGACTGACTGGCACCACTACGTATTTACACTGCTTACAGGGTGAAATTACTTAGGAACTGCGACCTCTCAAGATACACACTTATCACAGTCTGAAGTGTGCCTGAAAGAGCACAGGAGCCTCTGTGAGACCCCCCCACGGCACACCGTGAAATTCATCCGGATGTGATCCCCACAGCTGCAAATCCATCTTCTGTTTCCATTACACATCCTATTAGCCTGCCGTGCTTCCCCTTTCGCATACATCAGCACAGCCCTTTATTTTAGCATTATTAATTTTTGACATGAAGTCACTCTAAACATGGTAAATACAGAAAGTAATTGGTATGTTAAACAGGGGAAGCATAATGAGTCTCATGTACAAACGCGACTTGCTCCTGCTGCAGAGTCGGACTGAAACAGAATACAAAATCGCCCTGCCAATTTCAGCAGGAACTTCTTCACCAAGTCCCTGTGGTTCACAGGCAGTGCCTCGACCTCTCCTGTACTTATGATACATCCAGCCACAGTTTAATGGCTGAAATGACTTTGAAGCTTTCCCAGTGGAGCCAATTTTCACCCTCTGTGAATATAAGCTCCAGCCTTTCCGCAAAGAGTTTATTTTGGTGATAAGTTAACATGTGAGGCCAGCCTGAGAATAAATTTTGACTGTTGCCCTGATGGTAGGGCTTTCACATTGTAACTTGTGGTGACGACATAGGGCTTTTTGGGAGAGACATGCTCTTCAGACTAACACTGGCTGATGGGATATTTTGTCACCGAGACGTTCCATGCAACCAGAGAGGCTGCTGCAGCATGCCAGCACTGATCGCAGATCTTTGCTAGGAGGAGAAGATAGGGAAGTCATAGCCCATTTGAGCTCATGCTTGTAGTGATAAGGGGTGATTACGAAACACAGGACGCGAGTTTTTAGGGTACAGATGATAAATTCTCCTCTAAATTTGGTGAGAAGTCAGTGCAAGAGGGAGGTATATTAGAAAGCATGAAAAAAAAAGCTAGGAAAAGAATATCCTGACAGTTTTTATATAAGCTTCAAAACACTACCAACCGAATCCTGACTTTTTCTTTTCATTTTAGCCTTTATAAAGATTTTAGATTTCTAGTTTTGCCTTGGAAATTATACACACTAAATACAGTTATTCCAGCTGTTACAGTTTCAAATCCAATAATTTTTGTCCAGAATCAAGGCTGAAAGATCCGACTAAAATTATTGTACATCCAGAATCAACAAAACACATATATGCTATTTGAGAAGCTGTTTCCTACCACCTCTATGCCCTTTCTTTGGTAGAAATTCACAAATAAAAGACAGATACACTCGGGAGCAGGATGGGGCCATAATATTTGACCAAGAATGAAGCTGACATACATCAGCAAAACACCCATAGACAGCAGACTCAGGAACCTGACCTGTCTGCTGCTTTACCCATGGTACTGCATAAATAATTAATCGTACCTGCCAGTGTAACAGATAACACCAGGTAGTTCTCTGCTTTTTGTTTTTTTACGACAATCCTTGATCTTTTTCTGTGTTAGCTGTCGTAGAAGAAGAAACTGGAAGAAAGAGAGCAGACCCTTGTTACTTGTGTAATAGCCTACCTGCTTTCTCAGGTTATTCTTGAAGAGGGGCTGTTGACAGGCTATAAAATATCTCCACAGTTCCTGGCAAGAGAGAATCAGAAGAAAAAACCAGTATCTGCCTTAATCTGAGTTTGGTGCCTGAACCAAAAGGATACATAGATACAATTTTTACTTGGAACATTTAAAATAGGGCACTATAATGTCCCATGAAATAGGTACTAGGGAACAAGCAGAAGCTCATAGCAGGATAGATTTAATGGCACAACAGTTTCTTTCAATTTGGTTTTATGTTTGGGCTTCAGAAGAACCCTGAAAACAGTCTAGAGACAAAATTTTCCTTTTCTTTTTAACACCTTTGTGATTTAATTTAAGAATGACATTTCATTCTGGACAAGAGGCCCATGGTATAAGGCTGACTGCTGAGACCTGAAACACACCTTCTGCAATTCAGCAAGTACATAAATCAAAAAGGACAAGTAGTGCTAGCATCTTCTCTGAGGAAACATCAGAGGTAAGTTTCAAATGCTGAAATGAAATACTGAATTTGGCTGAGGTACCTATGCACGGTTTCAGGCAAGCAGCCAGCGAATGTGTGTCCCTTTTTCTTTGTTTCTCCTTCTAGGGGTTACAATACTACTATTTTGATTTAACATATGTTTTCTGAAGGAGCATGGAAGCCTTGCCCCACGTAACTCACATAGCTCTGTAAAAGAAACAATAAAACTTACCAAAAAATGAGTTAGAAAACCCAGCACAGTGATTTCAAGACCAAGTCCCAGCACCTACATGAATAGCATGCCTTAATGATGCAGAAGCTGGACAATAGCCTATGATCTCATAAGGGATACGGTTTCAACTTGGGCCTGATAAACTCAACTACATAAACTCGCACCTGCACTTTCCAAGTGCAAACACCTGGCTTTGCTTTATAGAAGGAGTCAAAAGCCTGCATTCTCTCTTTCAACAGCCTTTCCTAGGCGCAAGGATTGGAATCTGTACCTGCAAATCACATTCCTGGGCTACTCCTACCGACACCCTAATAACTGCAATCCTTCTGGCTATGCTGTCTTCAGAACTTTGGTAAGCGTTGAATGCCTTTACTCTACAAAAAATCACAGTCCTCTTCAATCACAGGCAAAGAATCCTGAGTCTGAAATCCCGAGTCTGAAACTTTGCTCCTCATAGATTTGTCACTTCCCCCACCAAATAACGGCTACATTTACATATCAGATTACTAAGTGATAGATGACAGTGCATTTTCCAACTCTGGTTCTCAAGCAGAAACCTTAATCTACGACCTGATCTGGGCTCAGACATCACTGTACCTCTTAGACCCTTTCCTAAGCTTGTCTGAATATTGATACCAGCCCAAATGCCCAAAATCTAAGGAGACAGCTTGAACCATTTTTGAATTCTATGTTCAAACGGAGACTCTTCAAATTGGGCAGTTTGGTTCATGGGTTTAGAAAGACAAAGAATCAAGACCTGAAGCTGAAGATTAGGGTTTGTGTTTAGACCCATCATGATTTTGAATGCATGACCAAGATGAACAATGGTACCAGCAATGGTGTTTCCCATTTGCCATCCAAAACTACTTCATCTGCAGGGCAACAGACAAAAGTATCAGCAGAAAACACCCACTGGTAGATGAGCACTAACATGTCAGGCAGAACCTCTGAACTTTTCTGAAGTGGCTTAGCAGCTTTTTAGATGCCATCAAAAGCAACGAAAACAAAGCTTTCAGAGCTGGCTGTGCAGGATGCTCCACACACAGCTTGAATCACCTCGCTCTTGGTAATGGGCTGCCACAGAAGCCCTAATGAAGTGTTTGTGTGAATTTTATTTTCATGAGATGACAGTTCCCAAGTGAAAGGACACTTCAGCTCTGATAAAACTTTCCTTCTATTGTCTGAGGTTTGTTTGTTTTCTGGCAAACCCCAGCACTGCCTCTGCTTTCTGTGCAGGCATGCATTTCCCAAGCTTGTGCAGGGAGGCCAACCAAAGTCTTTGGAGGTTTCTCAGTAGTATTGCCTGAAGCAAATACCACAGCTCAATAGCAATTTAATATTGTAATCAGGGAGCAAACTGTGCAGTTTTGGCACATTGTGATAATTATTAACTACATGTATTAGTGTTGTGATTCTAGTAACTAATATTTACAAAAAGTTCCCTGTGTGGGGAAGACCTCGCCTAGACATGAGCAGTTGAGCTATTCCTGAGTGATTGTCAGTGGGCCTTTAAGCCTCTGCTCATGTTCACTGCTTAAAGATAAAACATCAATACTTAGAAATTGTACTTCAAAAGACCCATTTCATGAATAATAAATTCTCAGAGTGTAAAACCATACCAAGCGCCAGAACGTTTTGTGAATTTATGGGGAGGTTTTCCTGTGGAAAAAAAATCCTAGAAGATAAGATTAAAAAAGCACATCTCAAATTCCCTAACATAATATAAAGAAGATTGGATTTAAACATTAAATCATTCTTGCTTTTCAGATTTTTGTTTCATGCCATGATGCGTCTCTTTCTTCTGCTTTGCTATTGCTATTAGAACTAATGACCTTATGAACCTCCGTTCAGAACTCACAGGCAAGGGCAGAGATAAGCAACAGCAAAATGCTCTCTAAACTCAAAATCAGCAATTGCCAAATTAAATTTCTGTGTGCAATTTTTATGTCTAGGCTGACTCAAGGCTGAAGCAAAGTTGCATGTGCTTTTGTGTCTTATGCAGCCCTTGTTGGTGTAGTAGTTCTTCACCTGGCTGAGCTGGTGCTTACCATGCTGGTAAGGAGTGAAGGTGGTTGGGTGAGCACATTTGTATCAAACAAAGATGACCTGTACAGTGAGCTTCACTAACCTTGAACATCTTAGCATTCCTTTTCAGAGTACATAATTGTATTTCTTGCACTGATTGATTGTGTGCTTTTCCAAATAGGTGGGGACACAAACAAATACATTCTTCACAGAGGATCTCTTCTAGTCTGTGAGCTGTACCACATCACTGATGTCAATATATGCACAATAAAAAAAAAAAGCGCCATTTATTTTCTAATAATATCATAGTTGGGAGAAAGATTTTCTCATGCAACTTAACCTCTGTGTAGTTTCTTCCCTTCAAGCTCACCCATATTTCACACAATTTTTCTGGCAGTATTCAAAGTACCTTTTAAATTATGTATGCTTTTGGCTAGTATGCCAGACTTGTCGTCTAAGAGACTAGACTTCCCTACAAAGAAGTCATGACTTGACATTGTTTATTTTGCTGCATAATCACATTAGGTAAGGCAATGTCATAAAGATGACATGAAACAAATACGTGTAAACAATACACTGTCATTCCTTTAACAATTGTTTAAACAAATTAGCAAGTAAAATGTACCCTTAGCTTCAGATAGTTCCTATGTCACAGGAGCCAGAATTAACAAGTATTTCTTAGAATTCTGACCAGTACTGAGTGTTGCATTAATGTGGAAAACAAAGATATTTTTTTCCTTGTGTCTGCAATACACTTAACAACCAGGAGATGACTGAGGGATGCTGGCAGGAAGTAAAAGTAACCAGCGAGGCTGGTGTTGGATAATACGTTCAGTGTTTGCAAAGCACTAGGATGTATCAAAAAAGAAATTACAGAGGCAGGAGAACAGGCAGAAAGAGACTAAGAAGCCAAAGGAAAGTAAGATTTCCAGAAAAAGTTAGGGGAATGATATCTGAAGTTGTTCACAGGTTAAGGAGAGCAGAGATGGCCATGAAGAGGTCAATGAAGACTTCACCTGATGCTGCTGCTAGGTGGCCCGTTCACCCACAGCGACGGGTTAGCGGCCGTCCCGAGACCCAGGCACACCAGGTCCTGCCGTGGCAAGCAAAGCTCCTGCAGGCTGCAAGACAGGGTAGCTCCTGCCGTGTAGGGAGGAGCTCTCTAGCCGCAAGACGGTCTGCGTGCGACAGCAGAGGCAAGGAGGAAGGAGGAGCCTCAGTATGGTGTCCAAGAAAGCTTATTCTCCTCAGGAGTACCAGGGACCAAGAGCCTCAGAAAGGGGTTTCTCAGCCTTTTAAGGGAGGGTTGGACAAGGGGAGGTGACAATCTCAGGGCCAATAGGGAAGGAGAAGGGGAGGAGTTACAGGTGGGGTTACATACAATCAACCAATAAAGGAAACCCAAGGCGGGGAGAAATACAAAGGAACCAATGAGATACCAAAGGGAAAGGAACTTTCCAGAAAGGGGAGGAGAAAAGGGTGGTGTACAACAAAGACTGACAACTAAAGCAGGGCGGATACAATACTAAAGCAGGGTGTACATAACACTTAAATGGGAAAGGGGATAACAAACCAATTGACAACATAATAAACTGGAACAAACCAAAAATTAGGGAGAAAGCGCACTGCAACAACCTGACTGCAAAAGGCATTGGAGACAGATTGAAGGAAGTTTTCCGGGGAGCAGAGAAGGAAATAGATTGGAGAATTACATATGCAATGTGTGTAGCGACATGGTAGTAGACTGGGGTTGGTTATACAAGTATATGAAGTATATAATATTAATACTGAGGTACATAAAGTATTAAAGATCTTGGTAATGTTTGTCATGTAAATTTTGTCCATATCAAAAGTCAATACAATCTAAAAAATTTCTATCAGAAGCAGAGATATGACATGCTTTGTATTTATTTTTATATTTTATAAAACATAAAAATATTTATTTTTATGTTTTAAAAAATACAATTTAATAGAATATAAACACGAAAAAATATGTTTAAATCTAATCAATGTAAATCCATATATGTATAAACCCAACCCATCCAAGACTAAATTATAAATCACAATATTCACATGTACTTCTCCCAAGTTTACAATTTTACCTGCTTTACTCCAAGTAGGTATTTTAAGATTAATAAATCAGCCACTCTAAATTCCATTATTCTCATACATTCTAGGTATGCTAGGGCATGTAGGCATAACATTAGTTTTTATAAATTCCTTTAATTAAAGCAATTACATCAAAGATAAGATATGGTAAGCGTATTAATATTTTAAGTAAACATTTGTGCTTGTTTTCAGAATTAGTAGAAACAAGAATTTGGCTACAGTTAGGGTTCTTCACTGGTTCTGAGTGCTGTAATAAAGAAGGGGAAAGGTAAGTGTGTGCCTACTTTTAAGTATGTGCTTCGCTCTTCTAGCCTGCTGTGAAAGCAGCAAGTTAAGCGGACTAAGTACGTACCTGAAGGAAAGCATGTGCTTGACTGCCTTGCTGATCTGAGCCTAGAGACAGCAGGATGGTGAGGCTTCTGAAAAGGCTGTTGGCACACTCACCACATCAGTTCAGGGACAACGAATAAGTCTTTTCACAAGCAACTTAACAATTGAAGGGACCAAGGATTCAGTTAAGCAACAAATTGGCTTCGGCAGCAAAACCAGTTAAAACTCGTTTTTTCTCTCTGAAGTGGAGACTTAATTCTAGCAAACCAGTTCAAAGCATGGCAGTGGTACCATCACAATTGCAGAGATGATGAATTTTGGCCTAATGCTTCCAGCGTGCAAGAAGTTATTAAGTCAGGGTCATGGCCAAAGCTGTGGAGTTGTATCCTGTACCCTTTTAAAGGTACTTTGGGGTTAGATGCAAAAAAACCCATCAGGTACCTAATACTGGTCTTAGTCTGCCTGCAGGTGCCCAAGTTTGGACTTGTGACCCTAAAATTCCTGAATATGTCTGGAGGTGCTAAAGATCCACCTTATAGTGGATTTCTAAGTTCATGTTCTCTGCACACCTTTGACAACCCTAGCAACGATTGGCTTCTGTGTCAGTCTAATCTCTTCTGAGATCCACAAATAAAAGGTTTTCTCAGTCTCCAAGTCGAATGCCGCTGCAAATACCTGTGACAAAGATTAGAGGGAAGGGGAGAAAAGACGGAATTACCTCTACTGTCCTTGCATCTAATAGTTCAGTGATTAAAAACCTTTCACAATATACAGCAGAATTTCATTAAAGTACTCAATAGTTAGCAGAAACAGTTACCATTACCTCCTTTTTACATATTCTAGTTTGATGTTCTTTGATGCAAAGAAAATTATATCATACCAGGCTACATAATGATGTAAACCCCAAATGAATAAACAAAGAAAAGCTATAACAGGGGGAACCTTCAGGAGATCATTAGAATATTGAAATGTTGTGAGTTTCTTGAAATCTTGAACGTTTACCACAGCAAGCCCCCAAATCTCCCTGTTTCTCTGTAAACGTTTACAAAGAAAGTCTGAATACTCTTGCCTCTCATAAGAAATCACTCACCCTAGGCAAATGGATGACTACGGCTTGCAAAGCTGGGATACACTCTGTTGTCATGAAATCGTGTATATATAAAAGACAGTCTGCCTACTAATATTTATAGATGAGAGCAGTTAAGGAAACACTAAAGCTCCATAACTTTTTGCTATAAAATGCATATACATACATAAATAAATTGTATCTCTGGTGGGTTGGAAGGGTCAGAGGTAGTGTCTGAATAAACAGCTCTTAGACCAGTTCCCGTCTGCCTCTTCCACTGCGGTTGCCTCCAGATCTTTTTTTTTTTGGTTTTTTTGTTTTTTTTTTTTTTTTTCTTTTTGCCTGCTAAGGCCAGCTGCTTCCTCGACAGCTGGATCCTCTGCCATGGCTGCCTCGGGGATGTCATGGGACCACCTCCACTGGGGCCAGCCAGGCTCTCTTGGCTGCATGTATGCATGTGGTTTATCTGCCCGACGGGCCTGGGCAACAAGGCAGAGATGCTTTTCTCTTCTCACTTTCTTATCTCTCCCTCGCTACCCCAGCAACAGTGACCTGTATCACCTTGCCTGAATGCATCAGCTTTGCTACCGCCGGGACCTGGTGCAGGCAGCTGTAATCAGGCATTCTTCCCAGCTCCTGATGTGTTTGAGTTTACCAGTGCTTACCCTCCCAGTCATTCCCGTGACTGTCAACAGCACAACATCCAGAGGCGAGGTGTTGTGCCTTCTCATGTCTAGGCATTCATGGGGTTATATCTGAACAGCAGCTAAGTCCAACTCTTCAAGAGGTGTGCAAGGGAAGGGGGAATACACGGTGCACAGAAGTCTTGAAATCATAGAATCATAGAATATTTCAGGCTGGGAAAGACCTCTAAGATTGAGTCCGGCCATTAACCCAGCACTGCCAACTCTGCCACAGCATGTTTTTAAGTGCCACAGCTACTCTTCTTATAAACACCTCCAGGGATGGTGACTCAGCCGCTTCCCTGGGCAGCCCGTTCCAATGCTTGACAGCCCTTTTATCCAAATCCCACATCTAAACGTCCCCTGGCACAACTTGAGGCTGTTTCCTTTTGTCCTGTCAGCTACTTCTCTGGAGAAGAGACAGACACCCACCCTGCCACAATCTCCTTTCAGGTTGTTGTAGAGTGATAAGGTCTTCTCTAAGCCTCTTCTTCCCCAGGCTAAACAGCCTTCCCTCAGCCGCTCCCGTAAGACTTGTTCTCATTGCCCACTAATACTCCAAGCTCCTTGGTCAGTGCCTTGCTGTGTTTTTAGCAGGGCTCCTAGAGGCTGTCTGCATCTAGGGCTCTGTGCTCTGTAAAGTCCCTTTGCTACTTCATCTGGAGCTCACCACTCCTGAGAAACAGATTTTGCAAATGGTGTTGCTAGTTGAGGACTTCTAATCAAACCTCCTCAGGAAGAGAGGAAGGGGGTTATTTAGCATGACATTTATCAGAGGAACATTTCACGTGTCTCAATGAACATCTGATGACAAGGATTGCAGAAAATGGTGGGAAACAGATAATTTCAGCAATTCTAGGAAGCATCCTGTGTGGACCAGAAAGGACACACTAGGGCTGGTCCTGCATCTCCTGCAATGTAAATTGTGGTAGTCCTGCCTGCCGTGTGTAGCCCGGAGTTCAAATTTCTACATACAAAACCAACATTCAGAAGAAATGTTAAATATTTTCTCTCTACTCTGAAAAATGCAAAAATCAGAAATTGTTAAAATCAGAAGGGTTCACAAAGCAAGAACTTTATTGAATTATTGTTATGCAAAATGTTTTTGGGAAGAAAGCGTAATGAATAACAAACCATTCTGCTTAATTGAAGTGCCAGTAAATTAGGGCTACTGAAGTTTAATGAAAACTGAAGTCATAATAAATCTTTAAAAAAAACCATCACAGTAAAATTCTCAGCTTTATCCATATTGGGTTGTTCTTGGAATAGCAGTTCATGCAAAATTTTAAAGATCTGAGCATATGACAAGAAAATATCTCAAAACCTCCAATCTTGACACAATAGAAAGTCTGTTTTCAGAATAGTCATATATGTGACACAAGAACATCACAAGGCACTTTCCATCATTTCACTCAGTTTTAAAGGTTTCTTTTAACAAAGTTTTTCAAATAAAATATTGCCAGAATTAACATGAGGAAAACTGTAGTATCCTTTCCAGCCTTCTGGAGCAACAAGAAGAAAATCATGGGGAACAGAGGGGACATTCAAACTGTATTTTGTACTTACAGTAACTAGATTTCCTTACACAAAATTCTTGCAGTAGATCCAGTGTGGTGCAGATTGATGAGACATTCCTTGGCATGTATAGAAATCCCCTTAAATCTAAGAAGCTGGAAGCTGGAGGTAGGGAGTTTAATATTGCCTCTGATGATTTCTGAGTCTGAAGCCAGCCTGATACAAGGCCAGATCTGTCAGGTAATATTTTGGCTGTTTCCTTGCCTCTTCTGGTGGGAAGCTTCCTTTCCTTTGATATGTTGGAGGATCTGCAAGGCCAGCTCACCACTCACAGGAGCCTGCTATATTTTTTCTCTTTGAAATGCAATAGATGATAGAGCTAGAAAGACTGCTTGATATCTCGCAGGATGCAACCCTTTTTCAGTTGTCCACAACTCAGTCAAATTTTAATATTTAAAAATTACGCTTTTTTCTTTCCTTATGTCAAGCAAGAAAGTAAAGATTTTGCACACTTTTACAAACCACATATTGAAAAAATCCCAGTCTGTGAACTCGGGGCAATTCACAGCAACACTCCAGACCTGTGTCAACAGATTCTGACACTAATTCAGGAAAGGCACTGGTTAATTTTGATTTCTCAGCTCTCTCTTCAGTTCTGTTGTCATAATTAGTAAGTCAACATTTACCCACATCTATCATGAGACCTAGGAAAACTATTAGTTGCAAACAGCTGATTTGTTGAATTTAGCTCTGTTTCCTAATTGTGGTTGATCAACGATCACATTTTAATTTCTATTAATTTTATTCACTGTATAAATTCTTCTGTGACTTGTTAATTTGAATATATTTCAGTCTATGTATTGCTTACAGACTGGATGGTGTATCAGAGTTTTTGTCAGTTGTAATTCACTATTCAGTTTGTACAGGAAGGATCAGTTGAATTCCAGTCTATTGTTTCTGTTCTCTAGGTGCACAGTCTTCAAAAATATAAAGTGATTTTGAGATGACTTCTGCAGACAGTTTGGTAGCTTTTTGAAAACAAAATTCATAGGAGTATTTGTTTCACTGTCTTTTTTAATATAAATTTATGTACAAACATTTCTCCTACTATGTGTATGAAAAAAACCTGTCAAACTCCTATTGAAAACAACAGAAATATTCTGATATCAAAAGGAATGGGCAGTCTGTTCCAATCCATGGTCACTCGAACAGCAAAGAAGTTCTTCCTCATATTCAGGTGGAAATCTCTGTTCATCAGTTTCTGCCCGTTGCCTTCTATCCCATTGCTTGGCACCACTGAGAAGAGCCTGGCTACATCTTCTTGACACCCTCCCTTTAGATATTTATACAGATTGATGAGGTTCCCCACTGACTTGTCTCTTTTCGAGGCTGAACAGGCCCAGCTGTCTCAGCCTTTCCTTGTAAGAGGGATGCTGCAATCTCCCCAGTCACCCTTGTTGCCCTACACTGGATTCCAGGAGCTCCATGCCTCCTACTGGGGATCCCAAAACTGGACACAGCATTCCAGATGTGGCCTCACCAGGGCTGAGTAGAGGGGCAGGATCATCTCCATCGACCTGCTGGCAATGCTCTTCCTAATGCAGCCCATTATACCATTGGTCTTGGACAGCTGGTTCATGGACAGCTTGTTGTCCACCAGGACCCCCAGGCCCCTCTCTGCAGAGAATGTACCTATGTGTGGGCACATACAGACACAGCCGCAGAAGGCCGGGCTGAGCCTGCGGTCTGTAACCGGCTGGATCACTGTCAGCAACACCTGCGACTCCTGGGGGACACAAACACGCGGAGCCATTAAGAGCATCTGCACAGACGGTGCCTCCACGCGATGGGGCCCGGGCTGTGTCGGCGGGACCGGGGCTGTACCGGGGCTCTGCTGGCTAGGCCTGGGCCCGGGCCTGGGCCGCGGCCGCGGGGCGGCCCCACGCCGGGAGCCGGAGCCGTTGCCATGGCGACG
>VZTI01004016.1:109737-153132 GCA_013397865.1 Struthidea cinerea | reverse complement strand
ACGCATACACATCCGCGCACGGGGAAAGCGGCACTGAGGGATCTGGTGCGGCGGGCGGCCGTCAGATCCCTCCGCGGTCCCCGGGAGTGGGTGAGGACCCGGCGTGTGCGGTGTCTCCCCAGGGCGAGCCTCTCCCCCCTGCAGCACACGCCGTCCATAAAGCGCATCCTCCGGGTGCCGAGCTGCCGAGCCACGCCGTCCTGACGGCAGGCTGAGAGGAGCGCTCGGAGGCAAAGCCGATTTGGTTTGGTGATGTTTACGGACAGGACTCGCCAGCGGGGCAGCACTCGACCCCGGCTTGCCAGCTCTCCTAAAATCAGTGTCAGTGTGGACACCTCAGGTCGTCCCACAGGGATTCCTTGGATGGTGGGTAAGGACCTGCCTGCTGGAGGAACGTCTCCTGTAATGTTCATTATCCTCAGCCTGACCTTGTTGTGAGGATGTAGTGACCCTCTCGTAATAACAGGACCCGCCTTGCTCCCAAGCCTGACGATCTGCGCGGGTGCGTGGTGCTTGTGTGGCCCTCTTGCCTCCCCCATCTCGGGAAAGTGGCACAATACGGTGCGGCAGTCTGCCGGCGGATCTGTTACAAAGGAATTCATGCATCTTGCATCTTGAAGATGCATTATTAATGCCTGGACAAATCACATCAGGTGGAGCTCAGCAAGTCCCTGGCACTGCAAAAAGGAACAAAGGCTGGTTCTACAAGAGAGAGAAGGATGAGACAAATTATAACAGCTGGGAGTTTCTTGTCAGTAAGATGGCATAAAAACAGAAATGCTAAAATTGTTTGCACATAAGGCAAGTTTATATTTTTACTGGGAAGGAAATTGCACATTGCACTGTGAAGAAGACACTTCATTTGTATCCTAATAAACATCACATTGTTGGGCATCTTTGAAATCCATGGCAAACTGGCCCAGCTTCCTGGCATTCAAATTACTTCCAAGCTCAGTTTTATTTAGTATCTGGAAAGGACTATAAAGACTGGATTTGGAAGCAGAGGGCCCGGTTTGCTTCTTGTCTCCTTGAAGTCAATTGCAAAACTCCCATCCACTTCAGCAGTAACAGGATCAGGCCAGAGTTTTTAGCAGTCTTCCAAAGGGAAGAAATCAATGCTGCCTGCAACAGCACATGAGAAGGCATGGACCCCATCCTCCCGGGCAGAGAGCAGTAGTTCTTCATCTCTCTAACTCTTGATAAGAAGATCTAGTCTGTGCAGCACAGGCTTTGATGCCAGCTAGTATTTTTGTCCCCATGGTGCAAGTAGCTGTCCAAAACCTGAGCCTTGCTGTCTTTGTTGCATTAGGAATGGAAGAGGATGATAGGAACCCAGGATTTCTTTGGGAAGGGCCCTGTTTCTTTCCAGAGATTGCTATTACAGCAAAGTCCTATTACAGCAGGGCAGGAGCCAGCAAAGTAATTTCATATTTGGAGGTGTAAGTCTCTTTCTAGGGAGCACTCAGCCAAAAAGAACTGTATTTTTGTTTCACCCCCTGACAGTGCACCATTCCACTCCTGCAGGTGACTTTCCCAATGTCTTCTCTTTTCTCATTATTTTTCACTCCCTCATACATCCACCTACAACACGCAACCCCCACAGCTGTTTCACTCACAACTTTACCCAGGCAAACTGCTGGGTCTGCTCTCTACTCCTGCCCTTTTTGCTCTTGCCTTGTGAAGTTGAGCTATGCTCTGTGCAGTGACTTATATTGCTTCTTTTGCCATTAAATTAAAGGGCACTTAATTGCTGTGTCATTTAGTCTTAAAAAACCAAACTTCTGACTTTCACCTACAGTGTGTTTTGTGATTGCTATTTCAGCGCATAAGTACTTTACTTTTGACTTCAGACTGACTGACTGGAAGGTGGTATTTTCTTTCATAAGAGTCTCCAAGGGCATACTCATAACACATGTTTAGCTGAAAAAAACCAAACCCAAACTACTTTCAGACATCTACCAATCTGTTATTTTTTTCTTCCCCAATATATAATTCTGTAGGATTTCTATCAGAACTATGTATCTAAATTTTAAAAATGTTATCCGAGTGCTTAAAAAGCATCTGAAGTAATTTTTTAATCACTATAACAGTATGAAATGCATTTCTTCTAAGTCACTGAAAACAGATCTAGCCTTTGGTGTGAAGTGGAGAGAGTATTTGTTGGGGATCCACATGAGATGGCAGGAGATTATTGAGATATTTCTAGCCATCACTACAGGGATAATCACTCTCTCAGCGCAAGAAATAGGATCCAGTGAGCAGAGGCAAAGAACAGAAAGGACAAACTAGGCAGTTTCCACTGCAGCAAAAAGTAAAAATTAGTCTCTCTAATTCTTTAATGTATTGGCAAGCTGACAGTGGTAACCTTCTTTTGCCAGAACCAGTCAGATGAGGGAAGAATGTGACAGAGAGAGTATTGGTGTGAGGATTATGTACAGGCAGGCATGTACTGAGGGTACTGTGGGGTTACGGATTATCCACATCCAGCCAGGAGATGGATCTATGAATAGTGAGAACATCTGCTCAGTGCTCACAGACAACCAGAAATGTAATGTTAGCGCATGAAAGTAAAGGACTCGAGAATAACACTTCAAATATTTAAGATACTTTCATGTGAGTGGGTGAAGCATCATGGCACATGGCACACAGTGTTCATGATTAATCAAACGCTGTAGAGAAAAGTTAGGTTTTGGGAAACAGAGATCAGGATCAGCACATCAAAAAGAACTGAAAGCATAGGGAAGCTTCGAGCAATGAGAACATGAGAAGAGAACCAGCAAAGGTGAGGTTGTTTAGATGTGGCAGCTCTTAAGAAAGGAGTCTTTAGTCAGCATTCCTTGGAAATAAGGAATGGTAGGCATTTATGGTGGTGAAAGAGAGAAGTCTTCACTTGAATACCCTGCAAACAGATGTGGCATTTGCTCTGGTACTAGAGGCCCAGACATGGTTAAAACACTCTCTTGTTTTCTTCAGTAAAACTCTAGTTTGATTAGACCCAAAGTGCATCTTCTGCTCATTGACTAAATTCTGAAAAGAGGATTTTATTTTATTAAATTGCAGACTAATGATTTCCAGCACATTAAAAAGGGGCATTTTTCCAAAGCTCCTTCTGTGTAATCTGTCTGTTAAATAAGAATCTTCCTGACATCCTAAAGGAAATGACATTCTATTTAAACATGTTACCTGCTGATCTACTAGAGAAGCAGGCCAGAAGTATTTTCTGTTTGGTTTGTGTATGCATGTGTGTGTGTGGTTGTTTCATGGCTCCTGGGTAATGTTATCCATATTTTTCTGTTTGGAGAATGACTTTTCCCTACGCACTCACCAACCAACATGAAACCACCTAATTATATTTTCATAATCCTGATTAAAAACCATCTAAATTATCCTGCTTGATGTACTCAAAGAGTTTGTTGATTGCTTTTTGATGTGTATTAGAGCTTTTTGCAGAGCCACATCAAATGGTTTGTTCCACAATGAAATAAAAAAATCTTGTAATATACATATGCACATCTTTAAAAAAACATATATAATTTATATTCTGCTAATTAAGCTACATCAAAACCAAGTCTATCACCATGAAATAATTGTGTAAAAGCTACTCACCTATTACAAGAACATTAATTTCCACTTTGCTTTTTTTTTCCAAATATCGATTTTATCTTATACAAGGCAATTCAGCATTTCAAAGCCTCAGAGTCTCAAAGTGTTTTTCCACCTCCATGGAGACCTTAAATCTTGAATACAAAATCAAGTTTTAGAATAGTAAACTCAAGTAAATAATATTTTCATGCAGAATATGTGCCTTCTGCATAATGGATCACAAACATTTTAATTTTTTCCTCTGTTGTTTTCACATCTTAAATACGCCACATCAGATCTTGAGAAAAGTTCTGTCTGCTGCAGCGAAGCGGTTGATAAGAGAAGGGGAGAAGGGAGAAGGGAGTTTGCAGAAACCCTGACCCCAGATTTGAGACTAATCCATGGTCCATTTTACCAGAAGACCATCTCAGTGTTCAGCTGTAGGTTTGGTGCCAGTCTGGTTAATCTTAAAGACTGTGTTGAGACAACATCATGCATCAGAATTTAATGGAGGCTAGAATTCCTCAAAGCCATGAAGGCCAACCAAGGCTGTGTTGAATGGAACTTTGAGCAACCTGGTCTAGTGGCAGGTGTCCCTGCCCAGGATAGGGGGGTTGGAACTAGGTGGTCCCTTCCAACCCAAACCATTCTAGGATTCTATGACTTCATTAGGTCAGCTCATGAGCACACTGGAGTTAAGGCTCACTTCGTGGTTGTCCAGCTCCAATCACAAAGTCAGCATTCATTAAATAATAAAAATAAAATACTCTAGAAAACAAGTAAATTATTCAAACTCTGCCTACTTGATATCAAATCTGTTGTCATATCAAATATTCATGTGAAATAAATCTGTAGGTGTGTCTGTATGAATGGAGTGCGAGTGCAAATATCGATGCTTTGTTGCAACTTGACATCCAGTGCTCTAAGACAAGAGCACAGAGGATGATCACACATGCAAAAGTGTCCTCTTTCAGTGTCACCTTCCTTAGCTGCATGTATGTGTGTGTGTGAAGACTGTCTCTCCTCTCCTGGAAACCTGTAACATGCTGCCATTTAATCTGTGGTATCAGTGACAGCTATGGGGTATTCTAGTACAGCTCCATTCATCCATGAGTTTCCAGTTTGACTTTCAGTAAATGTTTAATGATCCTTTTCAATTACTGGACTAAACAGTATTTGACAAGAATGCACCTTGTCTAATACTAGCACTTAGACAGGAGTGCATTTTTTAGATAGCACTTAGCATCCACAATGTTGTCATGATATTTGTGAATGTACTCTCAGAGTGATCTTAATGACCCCATTACAAAGGTCTTCTCATGCCTTGCTGTGTTATCATCTCTCTTTCCTTGACTTTACTGATAAAGAGCTGCCAGAGTTCACCTGAGAACACTCCTACACTCAGTGTCGTGGGTTCAAGCCTGAAAGGACATTGGCTTTGCTGGCGAGGCTGTAAGTACCATTGGAGAAAGAAGTTCCATGTGACACCATTTGACTCATCCTTTGGATTCTCTGGCTGCATCTGATCTCACCCATGGCCCATCTGTAGAGTGCATCCCTC
This sequence comes from Struthidea cinerea, assembly GCA_013397865.1. Lineage (NCBI taxonomy): Eukaryota > Metazoa > Chordata > Aves > Passeriformes > Corcoracidae > Struthidea > Struthidea cinerea. Next base: position 147,989 of record VZTI01004016.1, on the reverse strand, counting down.
TCCGGTGTGTTGTCTGCATCCTCGGCTTCCATAGAGTAGAATGATTTCAAGCACATTGTGGTCTCGCTCTGGCTGCTGCTCCTTGGCTTGATGTCCATGGAAGCCAGGGCATGCAGCAGAGAGGCTGTCCGCTACAGAGACAGAATGGGCCCAGATGTCAGGACACAGCCACTTCAGATGACACACAGAAATATAAGACAGATGAAGGAATGTTGCTATTAAGATGATATGGCCAAACACTTGGCAAGTAGGCAGTTAAAAAAACCACTGTGGGATATGGCTATAGAGCTGTGACTGCTCCTTTACCTGGCATCCAAAGGTACTTTCTGTACTTCTGAAGTAAATAATTCCACCTTTACTGTTATGCTCATATTCTCTCCCTCTTAACTACGATACCTTTAGCCCATTAAGGTATGAAAACAAATCGTCTGCCCTACCCCTTCCTTCATAGTAATGATCAAAAAACAGGACACGGCAGCCCCTTGATGGGCTTTGGAGATGCTCTCAGAGCATGCCTGGTGTAGCCTGGCCAGACCAAGTTCCTTGTAAAACTCTCTCAAGGCCTCACTGTCTTTTAAAAAACTTGTGGAAAAGCAACCATCACCATTTCTATCTTGCATCAGCCTAGGGGTTAGAAGTAGGAAATCCACACTCAGTTTCTATCCTCTTTGGAAAGAATTCAAACACACTTCTAGTCATTAGACTATAGGTTTTTCTGGGAATGCGTTACCACTCCTCATGAAGCTGCACCACTGTGCAGAAAAATGGTTTGAATTCACTGAGAAAAGGAGAAAAGGCGAGTGAAAGCATGACTCCCCAGGTTAATGATTAGGCAGCTTTTTCGGAAGTAGGAGGAGGTAGGGTCCAGTCATCCCTCCTGTTTTGTACTTTAGCTCATGCCTGTTTCATATCATGTTCTCATTCTTTCTGTTAAACTGGTGCATTTTGGTATTTTGAACAAGAAATTATAGTCTGGTGCCTACCTACTGGCCATGCTCACAGTGTTCTGCCTATGCAGTGATTTTGTGCTGCATATGTCAATGAAGGAAGCTGAGGCTTCTCATCTATTTCCATTTATATGAGCTGGGATTCAGGCACAGTGAAAACTTCTTTTTGTCAAGTTTCCCGCCTGCCGTGCTTCCCCCCCCGCCTTTTTCACAGTGTCATCTTTTATTAAGATCACATCAGCACTTCTGGAACAGCCATATTTTATCAGGATCTCTCAAAAGAGGATGAGTCAGATGATCTGATTTTATTTTGTTAAGTTCATTTTTTATTTGCTGAGTTTAGTTCAGATGTGAACACATCTTGTCCAATTTATCTTTAATATAATACAGATGCTGGCACAGGCACTGATCTTGGTTACAGTAGTGTAAATCTGGGGACATGCCAATGGAGTGCTGCCAAGGCCGTATTAAAATTTCACTTTCAGCTTGACTAGAACTGCTAGCTTCTCAGGAAGCAGGCTGCCGTGGTGGGACGAGCCCATGTGCCACTTCTCAATAGCTCTGCAATTCTCTCTTGGTTAGAGAATATCCCAGGTAACACAATACAACCAAAGTCAGACAGGGCCAAAACACTGCTTTACATACCCTGAGGCTGACTAGATCACTACTTTACATAAGCCTTGACTGATGGGGATAAGCTGGTGGGATTTAATCAGTAAAGAGGTAAAAATGAAGTAAACTTTGTATGGATGGCAAGAACCATGGCTAGTCAATGTATTTATCACCTGGCTATTTCCCAGAGTCATACCATAAAACAAAGAAATGAACAGTATCAAACCTGTCCAAACCATATTTGCTTACAATCAGTACACACTGCAAAACCTGTACTGGGAAAAAGCAACTGGATGCTGTTAAGGCTTTTCCCAGAAAACAGGAGTTCTGTGCATTTCCCTGCAGTTTCTTTTTACTGCAGAATGTGTGTGCTCCAACATTCTACAGTAAATGTTAAAAATGTAAATGACTTACGGATTTAACCAGCCAGATTTAAGTAAGTACTCTGGTATATCTGTATTCTGTTGAATTTTCAGGTTTTGGCCCATGCAATGTAACTTTAGAAAACACAGCTGATAGTTGCTTTGCTTCCTTGCGACTCAGAATGGATAATTTTCACTCTATGTCAAGTGAAAACCTCTGTATTATTTTTGTAATTAATAGTTCTCAAGACTGCTTGGCATCTCTCACTTAAGTGAAGCCAGAGCTCATGGTAGAAAATCCTTTTAATATGTACTTCATGCTAAATCAGTGATAAATATGGGGCAAAATTGACCCTGCTTCTCTGGCATGAATCACGACAAACAGGGTTGGCAGGAATGGCAACCTGCTGTGAACATTGATACTTCCGTATTTAATGTTTTCTGGAATTCTGCTGTCTTTCACCAGTTGTCTTTCTACTTTTTGCACACTTACTTGGTTGTTTATTACTGCCTGTGAGCTCTGTGGGTTAATGATTCACTTTGTATCATTTTCTAGCAGCACTTAGGAGTCCTTGGAAACCTCTGTAAAGAAAACCAGTAAGGTGTGGATTTGGAGTCTTTGTGGAGATAAAATGCCTTTTGACATCCAAACATTGAATATATGCAGTGCTTTTGCCATCTTATCTTTATTTGAATCAAGGTTTGATTTGTCAAGTATTTTACAAGTGTTTAATCCTTTCAACAAATAAAACCCACCTTTTAAATACACAGCACACTTTACTGCCAAGAGTAGCAGTCTGGTATGAAGCCAACACTATGGATGAATGGGTTCTGCCAGGCCTCCAGGCTTTATGTGGATCTTTTGGGGCTGCCTTCGTGAAGGTCCCAGGTGTAGCTTCTTGCAAGGCAAGCTCCACAGCTCTGCAGCATGGTGATTGAACCTCTGGCTTCTTTCTCTTCCCAAATGGAAAACCCAAATTCTTCACTTCACACCTGCCATAGTAAAAGTTGTAAGATAGGCAAAAGCTTTTTAAAAGACTGTAAGGCAACTTGAAAGCCCCTGGGTGTGAACAGACATCTGTCTGAAGTTCTCAGGGGACTTGGGACTTTGAAAGGTGGGTGAACCCTGATGGGCTGTGGAGAAGAGGTTGTGCTTTACTTTTCCCAGTAGAGACTATGCTGGATACACAAAGCCCCTGGACTATGACACTTAGGGTAAGTTTGTCAGAAGAAGGATGTCTGCTGGCATGGCTGAATTGCTACCAGTACCCTATCTCATGAGTTTAAGAATCCTTGAACTGTCCTATTATGCTTTAGGACTGTATTGTCCTTTGAGAAATCAGGCCTTATGCCGCCAGGGTTCTTCTCATGTGTGAGCCATCAAGAAGTCCGTGGGAGCTTTGGTCCTCTTTCTCTTGCTGTGTGACCCCTGCCTGTCATGGCATCTGGCTCTGTATCACTTGGCTGAGCTGCATCCATGAGATGGGATGCCGCCATACATTTAATGTCCGAACAGAGTGTGGGGCCTTTCCTGTAGTTCCTTTCTGTCCTTAAGATACCCTGCAAGATGTCAGCTTCTGTATCTTACCAAAATAGATGGTAATGTTGTCTTCTCTAGCTGTCACTGCTTGCACTGGATACTGCAGGACTCATATGAGATGTGGGGCTGGATGCCAAAGGCATGGGGGCTGCAGTGGTTTTCCACTCGCTGCCAGTCACTGACTTCACGCTGACTGCTGGGACCCCTGAGCACATTGAGAGCCACAGGCAGAGCCCACAGATGGGTCACTCAGGTAGGCACACTGTGGCAGCAAATTTCTTTCTCCAAGAATCAAAAATATTTCATCTTGTTTGCACTGGAGATACTCTCTTTCATCAATGACAGACCAGTGAGCATGTGGCCAGGGGCTGAGGACCCTGTGGTGGTGCTGGATAATTGACTGTGCTCCTCTGGTCCCTGCTGGTGAGGTGGCAGGGTAGTTTTGACCCGGGAGAGGTGGTTCCTTACATCTCCCGAGTCGCTCTTGGTGAATTGAATGACTGGGACACCGCTTCCATGGATCTTACACCCAGCCAGGTGCAGCACAACCTCTCTGACCAGGGCGTTTCCTAGGCAGATAGTCAAGAAGATCTCTAGCTAAATGTTCTGAAATAGAAGCAAGATAATATTTCCTTTCTCATCCTCTGTGGTCTGTGGGGAGGGAATAGAGACAGCCACCACTCATTTAGCAAGAGCAATTCAATTTTTAAGAAATGGGAAGAGACACTAAAAAGTACTCTATGACTTAGGGTCATTTAAGCAGATAGCACTGAAGCAAAACCTATGATTAAGAGAAGCAATTATTTTTAGATACATTATTACATATTATTCAAATTCATTGCAACTGGAAAATAATGCATCTATCACATTCATTTTCTATTCATTTTATTTTAAATAAGCCCTACAAATGTAAAGAATTTGAAACATAATTGCTGGCATGACTACCCTATCTGCAGCCAAATAAGCTTTTTTTTTTATTAGACTTCATTTTATAAATGGAACGTGGCTTGAAAGTTTGAATTCAATCCTTCTCTGCTCAGCACTAAGCCATATATTGGAGAGGTACAGCATTTAAATCTTGCCAAGATACCTTTGCAACCAGAAGGGCAAGGGAAAGTTCAGTTATGTAAAGGGAAGGCTCAGATTCTGGAGAGCAGAGCCAAATCTGTGGAGAAAATCCTAAAACTGCAAATACCGTGGATTTAGATTGATCCTAATAATGCATTTTATTATTTAGATGTAATAAAAATTCAAATTATGTGAAAAATAGTAAAATCTCTAGTTTTAGAGGTTAGTGAGAGAGTTAGTGAGAGAGATTGAAGAATTTTTAGACTATGCTATATGAATGCCAATATAGACGATAGAGTTTTGATAGCTATTCATCTAACATTTACAGAAAGACATTAACAATACATCACCCTTCACTGCCAGCTGCAAACACATATAATCAGTTACAAATTATACATTTAGATTTTGGGAACATGAGATGTTTTGTGTAATATTAATACTGAGACCGTGTGTCCAGAGATATCAAACAGAGAGTCTCTGGCCCAATCCTGATCTCTTTGATATTTCTATTGACATCAAAAGTGAGAGCCATATGCAAAGGGTTTAACACTGCCATCTGCAGATTGCTATCAGGTTTGCTGGATTTTCCCACTGATACAGGACTGCCTTTTCACTTAGTAAATCACAACAGTTAATTTGCTGCCCTTTCCTTTCACTCCTGGTTACCCAAAAGCCTGCTGGATATCCTCTGATGGAGTTTTTTGGAATGCTACACTAGGTCAGTTTTGTCAAAATATCCTTTTTTTTCCTCATGCCTCATTATTGACCTTTCCACCCACAAGGGGACTCTGAGCAACCAATCTGAGTCAAATAATCATGAGGCTATTGAAGATGATGTGTACATCCTGTGTTCTAGGATGACTTAGAAGCAGTGAAACTCAGAGCTGATATCTTCTTCTCACTTAATAAAATGGCCAGAAGGGAAATACCTTCACTGTCAGAATGACTATGCGAACAGATGAATTAGGATTAATAGATGTTTTTAATGAGCTTTCTAAATTAGTCATAATAGAAAAGGCATTATGGCATGCTTGTGTCCCCAGAATGCCACCCCAGCATGGAAAAAATGAAAAAGAGCCAAGATTGGACACAAATGACTTTATATAAATTTATAGTTTGAACAAGAGAGAGAACAAGCTAGGAGAGTCTGAAAATCACTGTATGGAAGAGCTGATCCCATAAGTGATATCAATGAGATGCCTTAATAAGGATGAGGTTTGTCTGCACCAAAACCCAGAACCTACTGCAGGAACTTGTGAACTATCAAAAACTTGAATAAGCAAGTCCATGTGGCACAGTGTAAAGTTGTGGGGAGTTACCAGTTTGGGCTTCTGTCTGGGATATCCTGCATTGATACTGCCCTGAACCTGAGGTGTATAAAGATCTGCCTTGTACACTGTCAGCTTTGGAGTCTGATCACGTCACTCCACCATACTTCTGCTGTTGTTGTGGGCAATATCTGCAGGAGAGATACAGACCCAGGCAATTTCCATTCTATTGCAAGCTCTGGTGACTGTCTACAATGTGACATTTAACACAAATTGTTTCAGTTCTTTGTTTTCATATCTGAAATTAGGATAAAAGAATAATCATATCCCTTTGTAAAACGTATCTGATTTTTTTTTTAAAAAACCCTCATATTTGAATCACTCTGTTTACTAATTTAGTCTTGATAAAGATTCTGAGTAAGAATTTTAATTAATAGAATAAGTAAATAGTGAGGGTTGAAATAAATCAGTTTTAGCAAGTTTCATAGTCTATCCATTCTGATATTAAACTGTGTTCTTGCCTACTTCAGACAGAGTGGTGTAACATTACAGGAGAATTTATTTTTGAGAGGGAAGAGCAGATCCCGCAAATGAGATATTAATATTTTCTTCATTACAGCAAGGTCACATACAACTGGATTTTCAAAACCCAGGTGTTCTGCACTTTAGGCAGTAGGTGCTCAAATAGATCTCTGCATGCTGCTCTGGCCAGGAGTTCTCAACAGTTATCTTTAATGCTGATCTCTTCTAAAAATATGACCATATAATTACATGCTCAGATACTAAGGATTGTGACGATGGTGACTGGAGGCATGTGTACTGGTTCCCTGCTGGACACTTGGAAATTAGCAGTCCTTGCCTTTACTTCTCGACGGGATTGCTGCAAACATTGGCCTGTCGTTACAGATGGCTTCCTTATTCTTTGCCTAGCAGCAACAGAAAAATGATGCACCCAATTACTGGTGCCACTTATAAAAAAAGTGCACAGTTCATTAGTTTGAATGGGCGTGCAGTTCTGACCCAGTGTGTCATTTACATATTACAATCAGTCATTAGCATATGCTAATCACAACCCTGAGCCTTGCCCTGGCACTTCTAAAAGATGCTGGATGATACTCTGTAGATGCTGGTTATCGTTGGATGTGCTCTGAATGCAGGCTCCTGCTTCAAGCAGTAGCCTGGGCTGGTTGGCTCCAAGCTTGGTACCAGGAGAAGTCTGCTTGTCTCTCTGCAGGAAGGACTGCTAAATCAGGTTCAATTGCAAGTAGAGGCTTTTTGAAGGGAAGTGTGTTGCATGAGGGCAAAGCATATTTCTGAGGACGAGTCATAACTGGCAACCCTCTGTGATCTGCAGGAGAAACCAGTCGAAAATGGGTGGAGACCCACAGACCTTTCCTAAACATGACAGCAGTGTCTACTCCATTCAGCAAGTAGATACCATCAGAAAAAATGCAAAGTGCCAAACCCCTGGAGTGGTACTTGAAGTTCTGTATTGCAGACCTTGAAAGTGCCCTGACTAAAATCAAAACATGTTGAAGCTGGATTTCTCCCATGCCCCACACTTCTAAAAATGTTTTGACCTTGGCTCACTTCCCTCGGGGTCTAGTCTCCAAAGTTTCATCTACATTTGCTTCAGGTCATCCCTGACTTACCTTCTACCCGCCACCACAGAGCAGGGAACATTGTCTGCCCCTCACATCCAGAGGGGGAAGGATTTGTTTGCCTCCAGCTGAGCCCACTGGAGTGCTTTGGCTGCCTTCTAGGATGGAGTCACTTCCAGAAAGCCCCTTGATTTTCTTGTTTTTCCTTGAGATTTCAGACTGTCCCAATTGGTTCTAGTTAGTGGAGCTCCTTAGATAATTTACCTATTGAGTTTGGCCAGAGCCTCCCACCCTTCCTCCCTGAGGTACATCTGCCATCCCATATAGCATCTTTCCTGTTAAGAAATATGTTTACCAAGCATAAGAGCTAAGCAGGGGAACTGGAGTTCAGGGGAGATTACCTCAGAAGAAATGTTGCTGATGTTTCTTTTTCCTTGTGTTGACCAGGGGAGTAGAGCAAGCCAGTATCATCTGCTGTTCTCATGCCTTTTGGGGAACTGTTCCTTTCTTCTGCAGGCTGAAAGCTCTGGGTGCAGCAGTACATTACTCCTACTTCATGCTTACAGTTGTCTCCCACTGGGTGGTCTCTCCTATCACGATGGCTGTCTGGGTGAGTGTGGAAGGTGAAGCATGGTGGATACCTGGTTGCATACACGAATACAGAGCAACCGGTCCTTCCAGCCACACTTGCCTCTCCTGTGTCATGGGTGGGGAGTTGACTGGAAGTGGTGCTCACCATGTGCTCAGGGCTGCAGCTGCTGGGTGTCATCTTCCCAGCTCCTGGTGCCCCTGCCTACCATCCCTTTTGCCAGGAGAGGGGACTCACACTCAATACGCAGAAATTACATGTTGAACACTTATTAATCATGGCATTAGCATTAAAATCACAGGATATTAAAACTAGCATATTCTTTGTGCCTTATGGTTCTGGAACCACCAGGGGCCAGGGGCCAGAGTCTCCAGGGCTTTTCCATAGCATTACAGATTGCTGGACATGGGGAAGGAAGAGAGGAAGGGAGAGCTCTCACACAAATCTGTTGACTTCAGGGACTAGGGTGCAAGAAAACAGACAACAACTGCTGTGGAATTGATTAAAAAATTTGGCAGTGCTACGCATGTTTTTGTCCGTGGGCAGAATAAAACATGCTAACAAGGGCTGAGCCTAGCTGAAGCTTTAATTCCTTTCTGTTGGATAATTTTTTTCTAATTCCCCCTGATCCATATCTCTGTTCTGTTACACAGAGCCACCCACAAAAACACTCTTTCTGTGTGTTTCTGTTGCTCATCCTGAGATTTCACTGCCCGCTACCAGAGAGGATGGCTGTTACTACATGACTTTTCATGCAGGTTTCACTGCAGCTGAAGTATCCTGTTTTTCAAACAAACTTCTATCAAGTAGAAGTGATTAGCTAAATTAATGTGAAGTTAATGTCCCAAAGCAGCACAATTTGTTCTCAGAACTTCACGCGACATTTAGCTAACAGCTCAAAGAAAGGGTTCCATTTGATAAAGCGATCAGAAGAAGTCACAGAAATGAGCTCGGATATGCAGAGCTTGGTATAGCTTTTTCACTACCATAAATTAAATAATAAGTATCAAATAATGTATTTAGCCAGGCAAGCATACATAGGGAAAAAAAAAGGCAACTTGGAAAGTTTCTTGCTGTTTCCATGGTGCATCTTGCAAATGGTAGCTCTGAAGGCCACCAGCAGAGAACACTGCTAGGAAAGGAGGGACTGATTAGGCTTGGGAAGGCCAAAATGTCAAATTTGAGGTGAGAGTCTAGGTCCCTCGGACCCTGACGTGTTAACACCAACAGGCCTTTAATGATACAGCTCACTGCTCATCCTTACGCAATAGCCATTCAGTTATGCAAACCTATGTCCAAATCATATTTGGAGCAATGAAAGTCTGTTGTAGGACAATGGATGTCCGTTTCTGAAAAGGGTCTCAGAAGAGCCTACCCTAAAGGATGCCAAACACTTGATAGCAATCTTTCTCACAGAATAAATCCAGGGAGAGCAAGACTGGGATGGCATTTTTTGTGCAGGTGCATTGCCTGCAGTGCCTGGGGAAGCACACACAACACCTGCTCAGGCACTACCTGACTGGAGTTGAACCACTGCAATTAGTCCCTCATTTTAATGAGCACCAGACTCAGTCACATCTTTTTTAAATCATCCCCTGGTGATTTTATCCTTTGAAGTGCTGTTAATCCTCCACTACCAGGAAGATTGTGAGGACATGGCTCACAGCAGTAGCACTCAGGTGTGCTGGGCACCTTGCAAGACCAAGACCTGTGTGGCTTCTCGTTTATGGCTTTCAGGGTCTATTTTGACTGCGAATGGAACCCTATCGGAGGGACCATCCCTGGTGGACTGATGACTGTTTGAACTAGGATGGCCCAAAATGGCAGCATGGCCATTCCAGATGGATGGGTTTAAATTAACTCATAGAAATCTCATCTCAGTTTAAGCAAGTGTCTTCTTTGCAAGGACAACTCAGTGTTCCTTAAATTCAGGCTTCACATTTGTCCTGTGTTCCTAGGACTCATCATGTAACTTTGAACAGAGTGGCCCATTCACCCCAGCTAACGCAAATAAAGTACAAAAAGGCTTTCAGTCTAGTAGGTGTTTGGAGGATGACTGTCTGTCTGACAAGCAGAGCTACTCTAGCAGTTCAGTATTAAAGAAATACTGCAAATTCGTATTCCATCAGCTACAAATCCAGCAACTTTTTGGGGAGCTTTTAGGAACATATTCCATGGTCAGTTGATGCATGTTGGGCTAGAACCAAAAAGTGATTAAACACTGAAATTAGAAGTCTATGAAATAAGCTGGGATCCCTAGAAAATCAGTGCACAGCTTATTGTAAATTTGATTATGAATTTTTTAGCACTAAGTAGATGAAATTACTGTTAATCATATGTAAATTGAGATACTGGAACTAATCCACTGAAATTAGTGGGATTTTTGCCATTGATTTCCAAAAGAGCAGGATTGGGCCTGCTCTGAGCAAAGAAGGGGAGGTGGAAAATTAATGTCTTGAAGAAGGAAGAGTTAGGCCAGGTCTCACTATCAAAATGATGGATGGCTCAGTAAGTAACCAAACCTCTGCTCTGTTTCTCTCCCTCAAGAAAGCATCATTAGCTGAAAATCCACGCCAAGCTCAAGAGCCACTTCTGTTTAAAAAAAAAAAAAAAGAAACAAAAAAAGGAAAAAAAAAGAAGGATAAATTTTGTTAGCATGATGTATTAATAATGATGTATTAATATCAAAAGTCAAAACCAGAAACTGACTTACTGAACACGTGCTGATGAAAGGTTTGGTAACTGGCAGAAGGAGTAGAAATCCAGCCTGTAATGGGGTGTCAGTAGAAGGGTTGTATTTGCTGGAAGTGCTGCTGTGCGATGCTCTGGTCTTTTCAGCCTTCCGTGGTCAGATGGCATTGATAATCTGCAGAGACAGTGCAGCCTGTAGTCAGCTAAGCATCCTTACCAAGGGCATAGGTTTCTTAAGAACAGCTAATATGTCCAGAATTAGGACAGAACCTAGTAGTTCTGTCTACTATTAGTAAGCAGACCCTCAGAATTAAAAGTAAAAATCAGCTGCATTTTGGAGAGAACAAATACAAGCTAAAGAAAAATATATATTTTTTTACTATCTAGAATTCAGCTTTAGTTTGTATTTACTTACTGTAGCATTTGGGAATAAGTAGCATAGTTTATGAATCAATTATTGATGATTCTGTAGTCCCCTCCATGGCAGGCCAGAATGCACAAATGGCCTTTGCACTTTTAAGGTACAACCATCCAATATTGATCACCATTTCCTGTGCTGTTTAACCTCATGGACAAATCATTATCAGCTCACATGTATGGAAGCAGAGATTCCCTAATTCTCCTTTCCCTTTTTCCTGGACTCAGAACAACGACCAAGGGCAGAATGAGGAGAGAAGTTCATAATCACTCTAAGCTGCCTCTGCACCATATTCTTAGGCTACTAGAGATCCTTGGCAAGAATTCATCTTGAGACTGGCTTTGCATTGCTCTAACTGAGCCCTCATTCCTGAGGACTCATTTGAACAACAACAGCCACCGGCCAAGGCTTACCAGTCACGCTGTTCCGTCTGTTTTCTCCCGTTGTGTATGCCAAAGCCTGATGGAAGTGTCTTTACCCAGCCTGAGAAATCCCTTACATAAGGTAAATTCTCCAGAGGACCTTTATGCATGATTTACAGCATCATTATGCTATCATGCAGCCATAAAACCCATAAAGGCCCAAGCACTGAAACCAAGGCTCACACAGATGTGTGCTTTCCTCTAACCGCTCCTGTGCCTCCAGAAAACGTGCAGCAGGAACTGCCTCTCCCTGCCTCTCCCTGCCTCTCCCTGCCTCTCCCTGCCTCTCCCTGCCTCCACAACCCACCACCACACCCTGGCAGGTCACAGTGTGTTGCCAACCAGCTGCACGTTGCATGCGATGCCCCTGAGGGAGAAGAGGGCTGAAGAGCTCCTGGCAGATGTGGGTGTACCTGCGATATGGCAAGGTGACAGAGGTTGCATCCAAGCACCATGGCTCTTCCCTTATCATCTGATGCTAGAAAGTTTTCTCCTGCCAGTAGATAAACCACTGCACAGTCTCAGCTGTCAAAAAGAGAAGCAGCCTGAGAGTCTTGGCAAATGTGAATTAAACACGACTGCTCAGGTACTGTGTTATGACAAGAATATTTCCATCCATTATTTTCAGCTACCCAACAAGAAATCATTTCAGTATCACTGGCTAACTCTATATACTCACTCATTTGAATATAATGACTTCGGTTTCATCTGAAGACTTAAAAGTCCTCTGGGCAAATTGGATATTTTTTTAAAATCTTTGTGAATTGAAAAATTTAGCGGCCATGGTTGATTTCCCATTTTGATGGGTACATTGCTTTCTTAGCTATCTCTCAGGCAGAGTATATCACCTGAAGTGTGAAGTTCTATAAGCACAAATTATTCCTGATACTGAGATGCTTTCTTTTTTTTCCCCTAATTAGTAAAGTTAATTTGATTTAAATGGCAGTTCTGCTGAGGTACTGATATTTATTCTGCTTTCAATACACAAACATTCTGAAAATGTTTTCAAAATATTAAATGAAGCCATAAGTTTCCTGTGGTCAAGCAAAAAATAAACCCCCACAAATTATTACTTGAGCATATTATCCTCAAACATTTTTGAGAGGGCTTGCTTGGCTTTCTTTACACGCTTTGACTTTTTAGGACTAATGACTTCTCTCATGTGGCAGAAAATTTCAAGCCTCAGCTATGAAGACCCAAGAAAAACATAAGCCTCTTTATGAGAAACATGTTATCCTAAGACAGTCTTTTTCAGTCTGGTGTGCTTGCAGACTCCTGTGGGTCCCAGCACTCCTACTTTGGGGACTAGGAAGGGTAAGCAAAACCAGCATGCCCACTGCCAATAGGTTTTCATTTGCTGCGCAGAGAGCCACATCTCCAGTGATAAATCCTTAAGGGTCCACAAATTGAAAAATGTTGAAAATCACCGCCCTAGGAATTGTGCTCGTACCTTGGAGCTATCTCTGCTAATTGGGCAGAGCTGACAAGCAGGTCCAATATGGTGAAGAGAGATCCCCAGATTATTAACAACATGATGGCATCTGGAAGTTTTGTAGAGCAATAGAGGCACAGCTCTAATCAAGCACTTTTTCAGCCTCTTGTATAGCCCATCTGTTACAGATTTAGCATATTATATATAGTGCCCTCAGCAACTGACTTTGATGTATGTTCAACTGTGAAACTTCTTTTGTAACTAACATAAAGAAATTATTGTTTATTATCTGCTAGGTCCTTAGAATGGAATCTCTGCAACAGTCACCAAAATAAATGATCTATGTTTCCAATATCTATGAAATATTGGTATCAGATGGAATGACTCTGTTATCCAAAGATTACTAAGTCATGGAGATTTTTTCTGGATTTCACTAGAATTCTAATTTTGGCCAAACTCTGCATAAGACAAAGGAGATGTGTTAAACTTAGGGTTTAGATTTTAGATGAAAAATAGGAAGCAATGTGGTGCAAACATAACTATGTTTCTATTGATACAAAATGATTTATTGTAAGTATTAGAACACATTTTATTGCAACATATTGAAGAAGCCGGGTCATTTTTATTTCCCTTTGCTTGGTGCAGCACAAAAAAAGGATAAGGGATATATCCTGGATGAATTCCAGTTTGGGAAGTTACATTTTACTTGACCCTAAATTCACCTGGCAGTGACAAAAAAGAAGGAAAAAAAGCCTCCAGTCCTAAGTCATTCTCTGTTGCTGTAATTCTTAATCAGTAGGTACATCTGATGGCTTCCTTTAGTTCTGGGAAAACCAGATCTTTCTTTGCAGGGCTCTTTATTAAGTTATAATGCTTTCATTCTCTAGAATGAGAAACACTCTATAAATAGAACATAACTGCTTTGAGAAGCCTGTATTTGTTTCTAAGCTAGTCTACACCTTCAGTACCTGATATTAGTGTAATATAATCTCCTTCTCTTCAAATTTGTTTTCAATGTTTGACTTAGTGAAAAAGTTCCTTCCCTTGTTCTTCCTCAGCCGGAATTTTCATTCCATTCACAGAGGACTTGTCTGGATTAAGTGTGTGGCAAGTTGGTCAGGATTTCAGCATTTGGCCCTTAGGACTGCCACGGCTCCTCAGGGACAGTTGCCAAAGCAGCTGCCAGGTTACCACCTGCAAAGATCAGGAGACCACCCCCAGGTTCCTGGCAGTGGCCTGCAGAACCCTGCTGGTCCAGGGGCTGCTCAAGCCCATGAACTGCTGAGCTCCGTGGACTGGGAATGCCTGTTTAAGGTGAGGCTTCAGCAAGTGGATTTCTTTGTGTAGCTGTGTCCAGGAAATTTTTCCCTTAAGCTTTTGACAGGAAGGCTGAATTGCTGTGATCTCTCGCGTTGTTCCCCACAATATCCATCCGTGCTCCTGTTACAATGCTAGGAGCAGGTGACAAAGGAGTGTGAGGACTACGCGCCACATGGTATCAAGGGCCCATCCAGGCCACCAGGCCATGCACATGGGCGGTGGGGATGTGGGGTTGTGGAGGGGTCAGAGAGGAGCAAACAGCCCCAGCACTGCACTGGGCACTCACCAGGATGCTTTCAGCAGCTCTCATGAATTCTGTCTTCTTAATGCCAATGGTCATCAAATGGAAATGAAAACAAACTGTTGTTCACATTCCTGCAGAATGAGGGCTACCAAGCCTTAGGACTAGAGTGCCCTTCCAAGCTTGCTTTAGATCCAGTTCTAATTTCCCTGAAGCTAAGTCACATTAGCGTATCTCCATGTTTCTTCCTTATTTAGGCCATCCAACAACATTATTGAAACTTAAAAAATAAGAATAAATGATGCACTCAGTGCTTAGGTTTTGTGTGTGTGTTTTTATTGTTTACAGTTAAAGCGGGGCAGTTTTGCACTGGAAGATGTCACCAAGTCACTCACTATGCTGAGTACTTACATTCATTTGGAGATAATAGATTTTAAAATGGTCCAGTTTTGATTTACAGACATAAATTAGTAATAAAAATCTCTAATTACTTTAAATACTTTGCATTGATAATTAAATTGTAAAGGGGGCTATAAATGGATGGGAAGAAGAGAATATGTTCCTGTTAATATTTATGCATTTTTCTCGCATCAATTATCTCCCTGTAAAATTTTTGAATACAGGGCAGGACCTGATAAAGTTCTTGTCTTTCATAAAGAAACTCTGTACATCTCCCATTTAAACCATCTAAACAACACCAACACTTAAAGCCTCTAAAAACTTATATCCAGTTTCTTCCTTATCATACTTCTTTGATTTGTGAAGAGAGAAAACAAAGCTTTTTGCTAAGTAGGCAAAAAGAAAAAAAAAACCAGACTGGTTTTAAAATATCCTGGACTGGGTGACAAAGTGAGATTCTTTACAAACCAAGAAATATGTCAGATATTAATTCATGGATTTATAAAAAAGGACAATACAAAAATGTATGTATAGTCTTGTGTAGCATTTCCTTATGCTCAGAGTTCATAAATTGATATTAACCCCAAAGTTCAAGAAAACTGCAATAAAGATGTACTCAGACTGCTGACGGTTTCTGAGAGAAACTTGCAAAGATCAGTATCATAGATTTTGATGTGGGGAAGGGTTTTGCAAAGAGATAGTATTGACTTTTAAACATCTTCTCCATGGGCAGTGGCAAAACAAGAACAGAAATTGCTTCTGACATGCCTTAAAGCTCAGCAAGTTTTTGAAGGGATCTGTTCATCTGAAACAAAGCAAAAAAAAAATCAGTGAGTAATTGATTTTTACTCCAGCATAAAAACATTTTATATTTTTGGGGTTTTTTTGCACTAGGTGTTTTTCAGTGATTGAGTATCAAACAAACAAAGATAAATTAAGTCATTCACTCTCAGGAACTTCAGAAGTGAAGTGGTACAGTGTTGGTGATAACCAGCTAGCCTTACACATAGTAATATTGCTTGCTTTTGTAGGAAGATCACACAAAGAGACAATTTTATCCAGTTCACTAATTAAATTAACAAGTTGAGTGAGTATAAATTAATAATACATAAATGAGATGCTTTTCACCTCCATCATGAACAAATTTTATGAGCTTTTAAGTATTTATTATGGTGGAGTCTCAGTATGAAATATAGCTCCCAGGACCCAATGTCAAACTTAGGGCTCTGATTTCCCACTCAGGTTCCTCCAGTTCTTACGGATGTCAATCACAATTCCCATGGATGCTATTAGTTAAATAACATTGTGTACAGTATCCCATAGCAGAGTGGTAGAGTGCTGGAATTATCTCCAATGTGTAAGTGTGTATCAATATTTGAATCCTCTTTACATTGCTGGATCTAGCAGAACACTGCATAAGTACATCCTGGCTGAATGTCTCTCTAGCCCACAGTAGCCTGTGGTTGACAAAGCCAGACAGGGGATGCTTAGGGAAACAGTACAAGAAAGTGTGAAGGAATCAAATGGTGTTTCTGCTGGGAGGTACTCTTAAAACTCTGAGGTGGTGATCTGGGGTTGCTCGGTTGCTTATTGTCCACATGGCTTCCTACAAAGTCAGCAGAAATTGTACCATATGGGCTGAGGCTGCATCTCACTAGTGTTTTGGTTGAAAGTAGTAATCAGATTTTTGCAGAATTTCCAGTTGTCTCCTTTTACCATCTACTGGTTTGATTCACAGTGTGGCTTTGGATTTCTTTGAGAGCAAACTAAATAAGAAACTCTCCTCCTGGTTTGTATTAGATGCCCTCAAAACCCAGATGGAGTCATGAGGCTACAAATAACTGACTGGTGCTTTGAATGGCTTTGAAACACAGGCATGATAAGGAAGCTTAGCCCAGAGGACCAGGCTGAATCTAACCTGAAATAAAATCCTGTAATTGTATATAGTGTAAATGCAGAGACTTTAATAACGATCTCTCAGGCTATGACTGAGAGGGCAAAGCTGCAGTTCTTTCTTGAACTACTGAGCTGCAAACCAGGCTCTTTCCACTATCTTTGTTGAAAGAGACTTTAGCATAAGGAACTCCATAAAAACCAGTACTGATGGGAATTCATGAACCCATGTAGCAGCAGTTAATATTAAACAATATTACCTACATATCCATCTCTCAGACATAATTTTAGAAGCTGCCATCTTCTTGTTCACTGAAATAAAAATTTAGCTAAGAAGTATAAAGCAACAAAATGAAAAAGGATAAAGCTCTTTTTTTCTCTCAAACTGCTGTACACAGTTTACCAATTAGTTTCTTTGGCATTGTATTTATTGAAATCCTGGATACTTTCAGTGGTAATAATGAGTCAACTAACAAAATTAGATGAAATAGTATTTATACAGCAGGGCAGTGGGTTTCAGGTCCTGATTATTACCTAATAACCTGCTTCAGAGAGGAGGAAATAAAACCACAGCAAAAAGGGACTGCCCAGAGTGGTCGCAGAGTCCCCTTTCCGTGATGTGCAGTCGTCCTGGACCTCAGAACTCCCCTGTGTGGCATCTGTCATGTGTGGGAGGGTGTATATACAGGCAAACTGGCACGTAACCATCTAGAAACCAGCTGATAATGCAGGATGTATTGTAAGCTACTGCTGCTCTGAGCAGCAATAACTAGCTGCCTGGCTTAGGGAATTGTAGGGCACCAATCACTGTAGAATCTAAGTGCCAATAATGCTTAACATTTATTTTACACTTTACAGAGTCAAAGTGCTGTAGGAACATTAGCTAATTAATTATTGCATCTCCCTTGTGAGGTGGGTCGGTTGGTAAGTATTAGTCCCATGTTACAGATAGGAAAGCTGAGATGCAGTGTTTTCCCCTTTTATTTTTCTATTGTATTCTGTAAAGCTCCAGACACTCTCTAGAGGAGTTTGCTGCAAGTTACTTGCCCAAAGTCACTACTCAAGTTGGGGTCCTGAGCAGTAGTATAAAATTTGACTTGAGGTTCCCTCTCTCTTGCTCAACCCTCCACAGAAAACGCAGTCTGTTTCTGGATGGTAAGGAGACTGTTGCGTTGCACACACACACACACAAAAAGCAAACAAATCAGAGCTAGAGCACCAGACCCAGTGCTCTGACAGATCTGCTCAGTCCAGAACTCCAAACAACAAATCTGGGTACTCTGCTACCTCTACTACAGGTTTCCCATACACCAGAAATAGGGTAGATCTGCAATGCCTTTTGAACAGGCATCCAGAGGCAACTGGAGAACCCTGCAAGAAACGTGAGCTGTGCTTCTTGGTTAACCTGCTGCTTGAGAAGCCCAGAGCAGTGACAGGACTGGGATACCTGAAAACTCAATAATATTTGTCAAATCTTTCCATACCATTCAACATTCAAGTCACTGGAAATGGCCCTAAAATCCAAACACTGACTTCTGTTGCATGAATTCATGCTCTAGCAGGAATCAGATTTCCATTGGACTTGGGGTTTTTTTGGGAACAGATCTCAGGGTCTTGCAAGAACTTGCTAGAATAGCTAACACCTTCTCCATGTTAAGTGTTGTTGAAAGAGAAAGTAATCCATCCTTTGACAGTAAATGCAGAATCCCTGTGCTTTGACTTGCACAGGTTATGTTTGGAATTGGGAAAGGATCAGTCCCAAGAACTCAGTGATCATAAGTCAGGTTGCCAAATAATCTGATGAATACTGGGTTATTATTTGCTAGTCACCTCTTGGTAAGCCCAGATAGTACTTTCAGCCTCACCTTGCAGTTGTTTGCACTGAAATCATGACTTAGCTCTTTTCATTCTTAGCTGTGAGTCTGATCTAATCACAGACTTCTAACAGTTGATGTTTTGAGAAACCCCTAGGATTCACAAGACCCGGCAATTTCAAAATGCAATTCATAAAGCTAATTGCAATTCTTCATGTAAGTAGAACTAATTATGTCTACGTACTTGACCTTTAAACACCAGTTTTGTTTTCTCTCTGAGACTTTTGTGGTTTTAATTTCTTCACCTCTCTGTTTATTGTTCTTAATCAAATTGTGCCCTCAAGTGATTAAGAACTCAAATTAAGGTTTATACTTTTCTTTAAGTATGTGATGGAAAGAAGAGGGTTAATGCAAACACTTTCAAGGCAATATTTAAAATATTTAAATTATTAGTTTGGCTGATTTAAATACTTCTTCAAAGTGCTAATAAAACAAATATTGTGCTATGCTAGTAGACAAGATCCAATGAGGAGAGTTTCCCTATACAATTATTATAGATAATGTAATAGCAAAGTGCCTTCCCTAATTAAGCAAGGTGTAAATCAAAAATATATAATGAAGAGTGCACTTAATTTTAAAAATCACTTTAAATAAGATAAAGTCTAATCAGTAGCATAGGCAAGATTATTAAAAAATCGTTTAACATTGTGTTCTGGCAGCAGCCTTTGAAAAACCACTTCTGGTAGCCTTCCCTGGCATTCACTAAGTATTGGCAGCCTTGGCAAACTGGCAGGAAAGAAGATGCAGAAATTATCTAATTTAAACGTCTGAATCATTATGTGTTGGTTCCGCCAATCTTTGCGCCCTACCCTTGGGTTCTCCTGCACCGACCATCACCGCTGTGCTGGGGATTGGGCTGGTGCCTGCAGCGAATGAATACTGCATTGCCTCACCTCCTTTCATCTCACCTATCAAGATGGAAATGCGAAGTACTGTACATGTGTCTCGTCCTGCCTCTCACCATCAATGTAACCGCGAAGCAGTGTCAAAGAGGGGGAGGCTTGGATGGATGGATGGGCTTGGGCTGCTCTCCCTCCTGACCTGGTGCCTCTACTGGAAAGCTGACACCACTTGCTGTGGGCAAGTTGTAATATGGTTTGTTTAATAGGATAAATCATGCTTTTATCACTGGAAATAAGATGTGGTGGAGACACGTTGTCATGGTTACTTAGCCATTTCCCCAGAGTCACAACACCAGTGTCCCGGAGGGGACATAATTCTATTTCATGCATATGCATGAGGCTAGCAGGTGCTTTGGCACTTTAATTATATATTTTTTAAATGGCTAACTATAAAATTGTGACAGAAACACAGAGAAAAAGGATAAGAAATGGACTTGGAAAGCAGGCAATAGAATTGTCAAGAAAAGGAAAAAAAAAAGGTCCAGGTTTCTGAAGGCCAATGCCAGAATTTAAAATAAATAAATATGTTTCCTAATTATTTAGGAAAGTCAAGGAGATACCGAAAATTAAAATTTCCAGGTCGGAGGGAATGTGAAAGAAACTTTACAGAATTGATTTCTTCTATGCAATTTTTCTATAAGAAAGCTGCTCAGCTCATGGAAATAGCAGCAACAGTGCGAGTAAGAGAAAAAAGATTTAATAAAATATTAATAATTCTTAAATAATTCAGAAAAGCCCCCCCAAACAACAATAAAACATGTAACTACAAAAACTAGTGGCAGATGATTGGTATCATCAGATGGTTCCTTTCATGCCTGTTCAAGAGGTTTTGTAAGTTAGTGCACTTCGTTTAGCTGCTGTTTCCCCACATTACTCATGACCCATCAGCTCCTGCTGTCCCAGGTGTTAATTACTGTCCTTCTGGTTTTTTAGCTCAGTACAATAGGAAGTAAACCAGCTTTAAGTCAAACTAACCTATGAAAAAAAAGGTTTCCCAAAATATCTTCAGATATATCAGCTGCTGTGTAATTACTGTGTATTCAAACATTGTACAAGTCTGTGCATGTTTTTACAGGTAACTGATATTTAAACATTGGCTAATATGTCCAACAGTAAGATGAAATCACAAAATTTGGAAAACCTCTGAATACTGATACCTGTTGGACATTAAAGGTTCATGCTGAAAAAACAAACCTTTACAGTTAGTTTGCCTTATATGTGTCTCCTACCACTGAAACACAACTGATCATGTTAGGGATGTTTTGGACTGGACAAAAGATTTCTGCAGTTGACAGGAATAAACCCATTCACAGAAGGTGGAATAAGCTGTGAAGAATTTTTCTGAGTAATGTCTCATGTCTTTTCACTGTACTTCTTATAGAGGGTTGGGGAACCATTTTTTAATGTAAAATGTCAAAACCTCAAATTTATTTCTTATTTGGTGGGATTGAAAATGAGTCTGTGCACCATTTTTGTGAGTGACTCCAAGTCAGATGAGGCTTTATTTTGTTTTGAGGACATCCACTTGGGATTTGAGATGGCTTTATTCTGTTACTTGGATATATAGAGACGCATGATCTGTCTCTCTCTTCCTCTTAATTTCTCCTTCTTCCAACCTAATTTTTGCCAAAATTTATATGTTTCCACATTTTCCTTTTGACAGAAAACTGCATGCAAGTGAATGATTTTTCAAATCTTTTAACTCAGTCTGGTTTTAAGTTTTTGAGCATCTATTTTTAAGAGAATCATATCAGGCTCTGCTTCCATGGGCATTTGGCTCAGCCACATTCAGCGGAGTATTGTAGAGTTGTTTGTAACTCAGGTCACCTCACAGGACCTGCAAACAGATTCAAGTAAAAGGGAGGAAGAAGCAGGGGTAGAAAGGAGAATGAGTTGTTTATATCAAGAAAAATGTTTGTGTAACTGCAGGTTTTGATATAGCAATCATAACGTGGCCTCTGAAACACTTCACTTCTGAAGCAGCTTTGACTATTCCCAGGTCCTTCTTTCCCCAATAACTGCTATTCTGGAGTGAATTCAGGAGGCACAGGAGCCAAACAAGTCACACTTATACTCAAGGTGAGAAACATCTATAATCAATTGAAGTGTGGACTGAAAATGTCAAGAAGTATTGTTTTCCCTGTTGCAGGTTTGCCTAAATGTTTATGTTCTCCTGGAAACGTTTCATGACAAAGCATGTTATGCTCACGTGGGTTTTGATACAGTCTAAGGCTCAGTGTTCATTATGAGAGTTCTCCTCCAGAAAAAAAGAATCTCTGAAAATATCTCAAGGTATATTCATTTTTTGAATGTTAGAAGCATTTTTTTTTTTTTTTCCACTCTGTTGTGGACTTGAAGCCTAGGAAGTAACTTAGCTGTTTGCTACGCAATTCTACACAAATCAAGTGCACTGCTGGTATGGATAGGTACTGTAAAATGTGTGTGTTCAACACAGCCAGAAGACCAACGTAGAACACTCTCATTAGATAGAGCAGAAATTTCCTAAGAGGCTCCACTCTGGAACATACACATATTTAGCCAATACCTTTGGAGAGATGTGTATAAACATTTCCCCCATGGCAGTGCCAAATGTTAAGTAGAGTTGCATACTGCTCAGTTTCAGAAGAGATTTCTACGAAGAAATACTCAAAAAAAAACAACAACAAAGAGTCAGTTTCAATTGCTAAGATAGCCATTCACCAAAGGAATTCAGGCCAACCTGAGTGGCTGTGGCCACATTTCGTTGTGATTATAGAAGTACTGGGAACTGCCCAATCCCTGCTCCAACATGCCCCTCACTGTTGTCTGGAAGTTACTGCCCTCTAGGCTTTAGCAGCAGAGCTGCTCCTGCAACTCCTCCCTGGCTTGTGTGGGTCCAAATGGGGCACGTTAACTAACTGAAAGAGATTTCGCTAGCACAGCTGGGTATTAGTGATTCAGGGAAAGTCCATACAGCCCTACTGAAAAGTCTGCAGAGGCACAGTGCTCCAGCAGAGGCAGAGACTGGGCAGCTGGAGTGCTCTAAGGGCAGGAATCCACTGAGATGGCAACGACATGGGGACGAGGAACACATCCATTGATTTTCCATGCAATTCCTCCAGCAGAATCATTACAATTCAGTGGAGCACCAATGCATATATTTGCACCTCCCTCAGATAA
Source organism: Struthidea cinerea (assembly GCA_013397865.1). NCBI lineage: Eukaryota > Metazoa > Chordata > Aves > Passeriformes > Corcoracidae > Struthidea > Struthidea cinerea. The sequence continues at coordinate 125,251 of VZTI01004016.1, read as the reverse complement.
ATGGGATGGAAGCTGAGTGAGCCCAGGATGTAAGTTCTGTTGCTTTCAACAGAGCAGGATTTAATCCCTCATATATAAGTACTTTGCACAAGGGGCCTTGGGACCCTCCAGCTGCTCAAAGATACGTCCAAGAGCAAGCACTTTTGGCTAATCAAAGACTGAATCCCTCTTGCACTGAGAAGTGTGGGCCTCTGTGACACCACTGCATCCCCTTCTGCTCCTACGTGGGCCAAGTCATCAACATGCCAAATACAAAACTTAAAAGGAATGGAAATCAAAACTGCCCTCTTGCATCTGCACCAGCAAATCCACCTCAGGGGCTTATAGCACCCCAGTTACTACTGTCTTGAGGCACCTCATGTATTTATCCTCAGAACTACTCCATGGGATGAGGCAGTGCTTCTAATCCTGCAGTTCTGGCAGCTCAGTGGGGACAAATGGGTGCACAGTGCCACACAAGTGGTTCACCATCAGGCCTTGTTTTCCCACAGCTCATTCTAATGTTCCCATGATCAAGACCATGCTCCCTCTCACCGAATGTTTTACTGAAAGTGTATTGCCTTGTGTGCATCATATTTTAGCTGCATGAAAAGACATCTGACTACCATTCAAACCTGCCCTAGAAATCTCTGCTATTGCCAAAAAACACTACGCAGAGTTTTTATGAAGCTCTTCTTATGAGAGAGATGAAACACTGCTGTAATAAAAGAGGAAAATGTTGCTGGAGAAGCATTGTAGGAGGTCAAAACTTGACACTGGTGGTGAGGGGTTGGGCAACAGAAGGGGCTGGGCTTCAGAGGGTACTTTCCCAGCTCCTAAGCAAAAGGAAGTGGTGGCTGTTGTACATTGCTGGAACGGGCTGTTAGATTTGCACAGCATTTAACAACATTTGATGCTGGTTCATGCCCAAGCTGCTCAGGTACCACCTCTCTGTAAATACGACTTTAAACTCAACCTCATAGTCTTTTAAAATCTGAGGTACAAATGAAGAGTTTTGCAGGAGCAAAAGTGAAGCAATAAAAGTGAAGCTGGAGCATTATGCTCTTCTATAGCTGAAAACTTGAAATAACTAAAAATTGAAAAAAAAAAAGTCAGAAAAAGATCTTAGGAACTTCCCATTCTACTCCTCTGTCTTTGTAATTCTATGGCATCTTGCCCTGTTTATTCCACCTCCAACATGGGCTTAAGGATCTCTACTGAAAGAAATACTGAAACCACCACAAGCAATTTCTCCCATTTCATTACAGTCCTGGTTAGAAAGGATTCCTAAAGTCCAGACTGTTTCTATGAATGATGTTGATTGATGTTGATGATCATTCTATGAATGATGTTTCCATCATTCAGCTCATTCACCACGGATGTGGCAGAGCATTCTTGTGCCCTGTAACAACCTTTTACATATCTGAAGGCTATCTGAAGGTGTTAAAACCATTCTCAGTCTTTTCTTCTTTAGATTAAACTATCCTAGATTTAAAAATCTTTCTTCTGAAGTCACCTTTTGCTTGCCCCTTTCCTCCTCTGTGTTGGTTTTTCTTTTGTTCTTTTTCAAAGGTACCTCCCCCATCCCTACCCAAGGTTATAGACAGCATTTCAGCTAAGACATCCATTCTGAGAAGAGATAGAAGATTAATTTGTAGTAGAAAAAGTAGGATTTTGGTAAAAATTGCACTGAAGACTTACCCGCCACTTGCCATGTCATCCATTGCACTGCACTGAGGCAGACCTTTACAGGACTTCATGATAAATACTTTTGTTTTGATCGTAAACCACTGTAATTGCAATGCAAAAAATTCTCTATCTTCCCTATAATCTCTTCTATCAGGTAGAAGAGTGTCTAAACCTTGCTAAAGTCAAGGTGCGTATCATCTACAGATTCCCATTACTCACAAGGCCCATTACACAGCCAGGAAAGAAAATAAGGCTCATTTGACATAGTATGATACATAAATATTGATTTCCAGATGCTTTACTTCTTACAGAATTTTTCTGAGGATTGAAGTTAATTTGACTTCTTCAGTAACTCAATTCCCCCTTTTGCTTAAAAAAAAAAAGGCACATTATTGTGCTTTTCTAGCTATCTAGTTCTTCATTCCCTCTCCACGGGTTCCCAGGAAGACTACTAATGACTCTGAGAGAGCTTCAGACAGTCCTCTAAGTATCCCATACAAAATTCATCAGACTCAAAGGATTTTTTAAAAAATGAAGTTAAATGAATATCCTTTACCTATTCTTGCCCTTTTCTGGGGAAAAGTCTTTTTTTTTTTTTGTTTCTGATTTTAATCATGCCAGCTGCATGCTCACAACTGACCTCTCAATTGATGAGGATGCAGGAACCCCACTTCACACACACAGGCCTTCTCTGCATCCTTTTTGCAACTTTTTTGCCTCATGCTTGTTCAGGTGACATTGCTCTTGGCTCAGCTCTTGCTCCCAATGCACATGAAGAATGATTTCTTCTTACCCTTGGTGCTGCTACCTAATAGTGGTTCAGTCCTCATTCCAGCTTTTCTTGTTCTGTCCTTAGGTGGTCCTGGTAATCTTTTATTCTCAGTCCATAGTATCTGAGCATGGCTTCTTCCTTCTGTGCACCCCATGCACATGCTGGTCAGTCTGTCTCCTACTGCAGGGACTTTCCAGCACTCTCAAAGCCCCCTTACTACCACTGAAAGCTGCTCTCTCTTGATCAGTTCTGTGGCCAGTTGCTGTGGCCCTCCCACCACATAAGTACCTGAGATCTTTTCCTCTATAATTACTATCTATAAAATTTTAAGGTGGTTTTAGTCTTCTCTACATGCCAGGCTTCCAGCAAGCAAATAGATCCAAACTCAGGTAGCACCTCTCCTGTTTTCTCCTTGCCTGCTCTTCCTTTCATATTACTATTCAAGTCATGCCAATTATCCCACCAAGACTCTGTTACGCCAATTAAGTCGTAATTTTGATCTTGTATTAAGACTTCCAGCTCCACCTGTTTATGCCAAATATTTCTTCCCTTAGTATACAGACATCTAAAGTATTCAGTGGACTGATTCACTACTCCCTGTGTCTCTTCTGTGACCCTATTTGAATACCAACATCACTGAAATTTTAGGTCCCTATCAGGCTGCTCTTGTTTATGCTAAGAGCATAACAAGACTTTTTTTTTCCTAGTCAACCCCTCCCTCAATCCTACTTTAAAGCCCTTCTAACTAGGTTAGCAGCTTGCTGGATCAATGGCATGGAGCCAGTGCATCAGGAAAACCTGAACACCTTTCCAGTAGCATCTCAGGCTATGGCAGGCAGCATCCCTTCCTCCCCACACCTGCTTTCCTGATCCAGCAAGTAGCAAACCTCCTCTCTTCCCATCAGAAGAGGGTCATCAACTTTCTCAGCTATTCTTTATTTTGGAGGAGGGCTAGCTACAAATCTCATATCTGGGGTCATATGTAGGATTTTTCCTTAGCACTAGGATTTAAATATAATTTCTTGGATAGCATGCCTGTTCTTAATCTCCACATCTGCCTCAGGAGGGAGCCAATTCCTGCATCCCTACCTGTGGGGAAGCTGTTTCCTTCCCCACTGATGGTGCTGCTCCCTGCTTTGGGTAGCCAGTCTCTTTGTGTTTAGAGGTTTCCTCACACACTGTGTCCTCAAGCCCTCCTGACTCCTCTCCCTGAAGCTCCCTGGCTAGCCACTAAAGATACCCATAGATACAGGCACCTCTCCTGCCTTCCCCACTGGAGGGGAGAGAGAGGCCTCATTCCTTGTAAATCCAACCCAATACAGGGTCTGAGTCATCCAGGATCAGCATTGCCCACCTGAAATGCACCTCCCTGGTGCAGACCAAAGTCAAAGCTTATCTTAATGTACAGGTACAGTGAGACTGATCTCACTCCACCCTTAAACTGAGAGGTAGAGAGCTGCTCTTCTCTGGGAACAGGCTGCATGCTCCAGGGGGTATCTTCTGTTCATGGCCGTCACTATCAGCCTGGGCACAAACCCACAACGACATAGCTTCAGCCAGTCCTTTAAATATCCTATACAAAATTCATCATACCCAGAGGACTTGAAAACACCAGAGAAGGGAACCTTACAGCTTCCACATCACAGCTAGCTCATCAAGCTGACCGGCTTGGAGTCCAGGCAATGCGAGTGCATGTCCCACTGCTTCTCTTCAGGCAGGCATGTTTAAAAAATACTCTTCTGCCTCCTTTTTGTAAATGTAGAAGACGACAGTCCTGCCACCACAGCCAGTCTTGTGATTTTTTTTCCCTCCAACTATGTTATGTTCTAATGAAGGAACATTTTGTTTAGGGTGTGAAATGGTAAATATCTCAAATCATAGGAAAACATACAATGGTTGCATTTTGTTATAAACAATGAGTACCCACTAGGAAAACACCAGAAGAATGAAACCCTCTTCCTTTTCCTGTTGACTATGTGTGCTTTGCTTTCAGGCAAAATGGCATTTCCCTCCAAGACCCGAATCACCATTCTTTCCCAGCACTTGCTATCGACATAACTTCCCAAGTTATTGTTATTCCTCTTATTGATTATTGCTGCCAATACACATACAGCTTATACCAGCATTCAGCTCCTTCAAAGAGAGTGCAAATGTCCTCACAAGAAATCTGATCACTCACTCACAGAGGTAGGGGAAGGTGTGAAGAACAAGCAATAATAAACAGGGTACCAACTGTACTAGAACGATTGTAGTCTATGCACCTGTTTGTCTGAATATGTTATTTTATACAGAATGGGGAATTTCGAACATCGTAGTTACTGCTGGATCTGACTTGGACAGATCAAAGTGATAATTATCATGTTCTAGAAATCCTTATTTTTGATGATGAGGTTTTTTAAGCCTATAACAACACACAGCTCCAATTGCAAAAGCTTAAAATTGCCTCTTCAGTAGAAGCAGGGCTTTGATTTCATCTAATTTGACCCTTCCACCGCACTTATAAGTGCACTCCAGTGTGGCTAGAGATAAAAACTTTGAAATTTAAATGTGCAACTTGCAGCTGAGGTTGAATTTGCAAGCTAGGACACAGAGTACCTTTTGATGAGCAGCAGTTTTCATTACAGCTGTCAGAAAATACCTCCCCATTAGGAAGCGATGAGTACATTTAATTCAAGTCCAACCCTTCCAACATCATCACTTACAGACACTCTCCTGCTCTGTGAGTGAGGTTCTAATAATACACTGAGCCATGTGGGACACACCAGGGTGATTAATGCTTGGATGTGAACATGTACTGCACAGAGTATATATTTCCCCCTTAAATGAATATATCTGGTTTTCATTGATATTGAGGTAGATTTGCTCTGTACTTGCTCACATGAGGAAGCCTAGAACTGTGGGATCTATCATTCAGTAATAGCTTCTGATAACACTAACACTTGGAACATGGCAAAGTAAAAAATGTGAATTCATATTCACTTTTAATAAACTGGGGTAATTAGTCAGTTGAAATGCAATAGAAAGTGACAGCCTGTGACACATAAAAGACTGCAGACTGACAAAGACAGAGCTATTCTTCATTGCACTAACATCCGTTTCTTCATCAACATTGAATTTTTTCAGTCTCTTGGCATTTCAATTACATTATAAAACGAAGGGCTAAAATCCTGTCTCTGCATTTTTTTCCTCTCCTCTTCGAAACTAAAGAAAAGAGAATAGAAGAGAAAAACCCTCTCCTCAATTTGCTTCTGTATCCCCTGAAATGATGTCAGTGGGCCATGGCATCCACAGTACCCGTGGCGCATGCAGGAAAAGGTGTTCATGCCTTGACTTCATCGAGGTGCTGCTGGGACTATGAAATCCCACCTAAGGGAACTGCCTGGAAGACAGTGAAAATGGGGAAAAATAGGTAAAAACCCCAGCAAAAACCTTTATTACTAAAACAAATGTAGCCGTGAAACTCAAGATGTTTTAGACATTCCTTTGCTCTTTGCTGGCATCATCAGCATTTCCCTCTGCATCCCCAGTGCCCAGCAGCTAAGGAGCGTCTAATGGGCCAGTTGAGCAACTCATTTCTGACAGAAGGGGATGTCATGTTTCCACCTCACCTGCTTCCCCTTTCCCCAGTGCTTCCATCCCTTGCTGGGCTGCAGGATGCTGGGAGCCAGGGTTAGCAGCACGGTTGGCAGGGCAGTGACCTCACCCACCAGGGATGCAGTCTCATGGTACACCAGCAGTGCAGGGCCGCCTTCCAGCTCACCTTTTGGGAACAGCTGTGAGTCAGATGGCTCTGCTCATTATACTCCTGGTTCCTAATTCCCTATTTTTCATAATGATTTTTGGTAAGGTCCTCATCTGGGGACATGAATGGTGCTGTCTTGTAAATTCACTTGTGTCATTTCAGCATTTGGTGAGTTAAGCCTATATAAAGAGAAGCAGTATCTTTTATTGTTGCACCTGCGACAACAGTCAGAAACAGACCAGATTCCAGGCACAGGAGTCCTTCCTTGGGACTGAAACAGCCTCACTCAGCACCTTGGATAAGTGAGCACCTTGGATAATCAGCCGAGTGACCGGAGCACTGCTACTCTTCCCACTCTTCAGGTCCTCTGGAAATCTTACCTTAGGCCTCCAGCAGAGGAAAAGAAATGAGCAGAAAGTATTCTTACATGAACAACAAATGACATTTAAATCCTCTTTTTAAATGACATATGGGCATTTTGCTGTGCAAAGCCTCAGCTTGTTGACTGGTGAAAGATCAATGACTTACCTCTCAGGCATGCTATTTTGTTAATTTTTGTATATTGTTTTGAGAGGCTCAGATGGAAGGCACCAAGGTTGAGCTGTATAATTTTCTCAGAAGCCTCATGGTCTCATTTGGTTTGTTCGCATGTCAAAGCAGCTTTTAATTTCTCAGCTGTGGGGCTCAAGTCTTAAAGCACACCAGCAGCCAGAAGGTCCCCTTTAAGTACCTGAATGAAAGGGTCAGGTTTTCAACTGTTTCTAGTCTCCTGCAGTTCCTATTGTTTCAACAGAGGTGTGCTGTTCAAAAAACTTAGCTCCCAGCTGTAGGCATGAGCACTTCTACTGCTGCTAATACTTCTATCACCTCAGTGAAAAATGGATCTAGAGGGGATTTGTAGCCTAACTAGCATCCATGGAAAAATGGTGACGATCTGAACTGCCTCCACTGCCTACCTTTGAGTCTTATTTTCAGTGAAAAAGAAGTAATCGTTGCAGAAGTGAAATAAGCAATCATATGTTTTGAATAGATCTTACAAGCCTCTGAGAGGGTAAAAGGCAAAAATATGTTAGCAGCATTATTGGAATTATTCATTTGTGAACAGATTTAATAAAAGTATTGCCCCGAGGTGTTCCTCTCAGTCCTTCCATCTGTCCCTGAGGTGCTCTGCAGAAGGTGCAACCTGAGCACTGTGACAGGTTGCTGAAGGCACCTCTTATTTTTTGCACTCTCTAGCTGGACTTCTTACATCTGATATCTTCCTTCTGTTGATAGCAAAGCGTGTTTTGATAACCGGGTAAACCAAAATTCTGAATTTTAAGCAGTCAGGCATATGAACTTGAACCTACACTTATAAATTTGAAATTCATTGCCTAGAAATGTTTTTTTTTAGTAAAATTTACCTGTATGAATTAGTTTTTCAAGAGAGTCATGAACAGATTGGATCTGTAGTGCAGGCCAGTCCCTCAAGTGGCATGAAGTATTGACTTGGGCACCAACATTGGTGAAACTAAATCATTTTGCACCAGCTGAGGGCTCTGCATTGGTTTTTTTTTAAACTCAGAGACTTTTCACAGATAAGGCTTTATTCTCACTCTGTTGAGCCAGCAATATTCATGGTCAGAAATAGAGTGTTCCTCTGCCAGGTCACTACAGAAGTGAGATAAATGTGCAGATGAGGATGAAGTCTTAATCATAGTTTACTTTTAACCCTTAGATTTTGTTCATTACCTCTTGAGTTACTCATTCTAGCAAATCACCTTGGCTCTGGCGGAAAATACAAGGGAAATAAACTGGAGCCTGTTTTCACCTTAAGCGGCCAAGTGGTTAAAGGACTGGCATGTAAACAGCTCTGCTGCACCTATGCTGTATTATAGAGTCCAGTGGGATTCAGCTTTAATCTTGAGAGGGAGTGTGAGGGGTTTGTTTTTCACAGGGGCTTTAGCCTACAGTTAAGTGCAAACACCTGCTGAAGTACTGGTAATTAGTAGGTAATTAGTAGCTAATGTTCTTAGAATTTAAAAAGAAAAGCTTACATAAGTAATTACTTACTATTTCTTATAATGTGCTGCTTTTCCTGAGATTTCATATCCCCAGAACATTTGCCAAGTTCCTAGGTTCCTCAACATACTAAATTGTTTATTAATTACACACGTATATTGCTTGTAGAAAAAATAAAATGCATTAAAACGCTGGAAACAGGAGTGAGTTATCTTTTAAATTACAGCACAAGACTCATTGGAAATGACAGAATTCACAGAGGATAACAGCTTTAGGAGGAGCATTAATTTGGGGCTGGGGGAGGAGGATAGTGGTGGCTGGAGCAGTGAAAGCAACAGCTGGGTAGCCCTGAATGAGTTTCTTTAGCTTGGATAGGGGATAGAGAGACACGAAGTGAGAGGCAGCCTTTGTGGTGGGTGTTTTGCTCAGGCCAGTAAATGTAGAGCACAGCTGTTGACCCCCAACTGGATTCATGCTTTCCCAGCTCTGTTCACACATTTCAGGTGTGCTACAAGTTAGGGGCTTCTCTGACTCCACAGCAAAATGGTTTGCATTGTATTTCCCCTCTTGTAGAGGGATCATTTCTGGATTGATGGAAGAGCTGCAACATCTGCCTTGTCAAACTCTTCCTGCAGTCAGTACTCGCCATTTTCATACATGAGAACTCTTTAGGCAAGGCTTTTCTACATGCTTTAGATGAGGACTCAGAGATGATGCAGCTATTGAGGCTATGAATGCACTTACCAGCTGCCAGCCTTGCTCTTGCAGTGTATGGGGCACGCTTCATACAGAGGCAGAAAAGCAGAGTGCCTGCAGAGTCCCCAGCTGGAACCGGGCGATGCTCACCATGTGTCCTTGTGTAGGACCCTGCTTGCAGCTCAGCATGAGCCCTGTCCTCTCTGGCAGTGGGGTACACACCTCATCCTCTCTGATGATGGTTCTCCTTCGAGGTGCAGCGCAAGCAAAAGCAGATTTAGTAACAGCAAGGACCATGCAAAGGCAAATGGGAGTTCTACAGAGTAGTCCCTGCAGGGAAGAGGTTGAATATCACCCTCTGAGCTCCTGCACTGGGGGGACACAAAGCCTTGAGATCTGCCATTTTCCCTGAACTCGTGCTGTGCAGCAAGGCTGTGGGGACAGCACAGCTCCCTCAGGATCTTCTTATGTAGGACAGGGACTTCTGGAAGAGCTGACATGGGAGAACATCCCTACCTCTCAAGGAAGTTCATCAGTTTGAAGGACCAGCCTTCCAGACAATGGCCCTGGCGATGGTGGGGAATGGTCCTGGAGATAACTTCCTTTATGCTGTTTTACCTTACTTCACCTAGGACTTCCTAAACTAAGAGCTTGTGGGGCAGTCTGGACATGGCTGTGATGTTTTAACAGAACGGTGATTCAATTGAAAATGGAGCCACTTTTTTAAGATAAATTATGAGCTGAAGTCCTTCTTTTACTGTTACTATTCACAGTTGTTTAGTTTTTTTAGCTTGGCAGTGAATAAGAAAAAACAAACAAACATTCACAAATTGGACTAATTGAGATTAAAGCTGCTGGTAGGCACCAACTTAGCATACAGTTTGGACTTCCTCAGGGTTTTAGGTTCTCCAGCATTCTTATTATTCTTTTCCAATCAATTAAGCTGAATGCAAATGGCAAAAAGTGAAATTAAAGAAAAAAAAAAAGAGCGGGGGGGGGAAATTGCTTCAAAAAACCCACCTAGAAAACAAAACCACCCCCAGGGTGGGGAAGAGTTGGCTGTTTCAACCATACATAGTTCTTAAGAAAACACCCACATTTTCATGCAGAGTTCTAATACTAGCTGACGAATTTCTTTGAGGTGTTCACCTTGGAAGGCTCTAAACCCAGCTGTATCTTAATAACACCTAATATCAACTCCTCTCACACAGAGGCAGCACGTCTCTGAGGAGGTGCATAAGTGCTAGGGCAGCATTTGTTTCCTGAACAATGGGTCTGCTTTCCCCTGGTGAAGACAAGCCCAGCAGAATAACAGAATCATAGAATTGTTTATGTCGGGAAAAACCTCTAGGATCATTGAGTCCAGCTATTAACCCAGCACTGCCAAGTCCACCACTAAACCATGTCTCTAATTTGCTTTAGATTCATACACCATTTACCACAACTCAGGATTTCCTGAACTGCAAACAGCATTGCCTGTCAGGACAAATAAAACCCCTGAATGACGGCATCTGAGGTGATGAAGGTATTTGTCCTTGCAAAGGCCTTATGAAAGAGTGGCTTTGTGTCTCTCGCAGTGTTCCTTTCAGTGGAAAAGTGCTAGCTTCATTTTTTAATTAAAAATAGTGCATGGTTCATACTTACACGGTAATGACTTGTAAAAGTATTTATGTTTCCTAAATAAGCAGTAATTAAAAAAATTAAACAGCAAATCTGTGGCCCTTTAGGAGCTATTTCCTGCCACTGTGCTATGCACCAGGGATGTGTGAGGCTTCCTGATCATAGCTGGGGACCAAAGCAGATTATTTGCTTCAAAGACATCGGTCTGTACATTCAAAATACAAAGCACCATCCCTATGCTTTAGTATCATTAGTGGTGCAAGACTGAGAAAGGAGTTGTTGTGATTCGCTTTAAAGGAAAAAAATTATCCCTCAGCCTATTTTAATTCCTCATTCTCACAGAATGTTTTGCTCAGAAGGAGAAGCTAAGTCACTATGGAAGGAGGTACAGTAAGAATATTGACACAGGAGGATAGCCTTATATTCCTTGAGTTGCGATGGGAAACTTCTTGAAAGAACACAGAAATACCACACAGCAGTTTAAAAAAGGAAGAACAATTAATTCAAATAATTTTGAACGCAAATTGGCTTTAAAGTACAAACACAATTCTGCCAGGACATTGGATTAATGGATCTTGCCAAAGGGTTTATGGCATTAAATCATCTAATCTAGCCATGCTTTCAGACCTGAACAAAAGACCAATTCTGTAACTCAGTCTCCTCTGTGAGCCCACTCCATGTGCCCTGGGGTTCCTACTGCAGTCTTATTTAGCTTTTCCATAAAAACCAACTTTGAATAGACATCATATTTTTTCTACTTCTCCAGCATGTACTTAAGATATGTCTCACCATGAGGACTGAATTCAGTTGCCTAATCAGAAGTTTCAAATGGTCTTTTTGATGCCCCGTGGTGTCCGAGACATCCACCAGGGCTGGCAGATGTAGCACATCTCTGAGGGAAGGCTCATGGCTTTCTGGACCAAGAACCATTTCTTTTCCCATGTCTACTGGAAATAAAAGGCTTGTGTTGTAACAATCCAAGCTGGTGTTGTAATGAAGTGACAGTACATTTGAATTCCACTGTGATAGCCAGTTTTATTATTATCAAGCAATATATTCTTACTATCTTCAGAGTGTTGTTTGTTTTGATTCTCTGTGAAAATTTAGAACCAGATGGAAAACAGTTTTTCTCGGGCGACTACATCTTCCTGGAAAGTTACTGGAGAGATGAGTGGCACAATGACATTTTGCAGCTTGACTTCTGAAAACTGGTTTGATTTCAGGTCAGTCATTTTACTTTTGATGCAAACTGATGGCAGATAGCAGAGCAAAAATACACGTTCTTCTCTCTCTGTCTGAGTCTCAACTGATGCATCATTTACCCAGCTGATGTATCAATTCACACATGAAAAGCTGTGTGCAAATAACACAGGATAATATTTATGCATTGTAGGCTAATTTTGCTCTCAGTTATACCCACTCCACTCTGCTCCTTTCATTGGGGTTGACAGGTGTAAATGAGAGCAGCTGATTTTTTTACTCTGTGACCTTATAATGAAATGAATGAGATTCTTCAGGGCTTGGTTGCCTGTACCATCATCATCATAATAATAATGTATCACAGTAATCCTGTATGGCTTCATTGCTGCCCGGGGGACTGGCTCAGTTCATTTAATTGGCAACTGGATGATGATCCCTCCTGGTCAAGCTTGCCCTGAGTTAAACCTGGGAGAGCGGTGGGTAAAAGCTGGAGCCATATGATGACTCTTCAGTGGTGCCTGGTGTGTGAGTGTTACATTCACAGAGAGCAAAGATACCTCTTGGGTTTATTACATGGGTCCATATCTGAAATCACAGAAGATAAGTACAGTTCGTTAGAATCCCATTCCAGTCTCAACAGCAAGGATCTGAATTCAAGAGGGCTGAGTCCCTGTTTCTCCCATGTCCAGGCACAGGCAGATGAGTAAATCCATGTTGAGGAGCAGCAATCCCAGGCTGCCCTCAGTTATCTTCTCCCAAGGCTCTTGAAGATGCTTTTTGAAGTTTACAGTAAAGCTACACACAACCAACTGGAAAATATAAAGACAAGAACAGGCCTAAGAAGGGCAAGTGTTGTATGCATCTTAACATTTAGTTCGTCTAATATTGCCTAATATTTAGTGTAGCTCTCTGCTTGGTTTAAACATGTTATTTGGAAACATCTCTTGATAAAAACCTCATTTTATAAAGACTTATGGCTGCAGACATATTCACAACTATCAGAAACTTTAACATGTTTGCATAAATTAAAAAGGCTCACAGGCTGTGAGCCTTCAAGAGTTGAATGAGAAATGGATAGGACACTAAGAAAAGCCACAGTAACAAGTACTATGAAATCAAAGAGATCTTCTTTTATGCAGCTCATGACATGTCATGTGTTTTGGAGACTGACAGTTTCGGCACCCTGGTTCTCTGTGGATCATCTAACACAGAATCATTGGTCCTTTGCAGGACATCTGTCCTTATAAGAGTCTGAAAACAACAGTGGATGCCTGATGAGAGCCATTGTGTACAGACTAGAAGGGAGCAAAATATTTGTTTTTCAAGCAAATCAGTTGATTATCTTGAAAAAACATTTCTGGAACAGACGCAATCACCTTACTAAATCTAGCAATCACCTGCTGTCTAGAGGGGGTAGACCTCTGAGCAAATCAGACAAAAGAAATAATGGAGTTTCCAGAGGTGATGAAGGTCATAAAATTCATAATTCCTTAGATGATTTCCAGGTCTTCCTAATAATTCTTGCAGCTAGGGAGTTCCTCTCCTTGTGAAGTAGTGTCTTTGCATCATCTTTATGCTTTTATACATAATCTCTGAACTTACCATGTCTTTACGCATGTAATTCACTAGAGTGGGTAGATAACCCTGAAACACTCAGTAACAACATATTGTAATGATGCGAGCAAGAGAAAAGGAAACACAAATTAATGTAACACTTGTGCAAGGCTCTGTGTATCAAAAACTGGGTAAAAATTCCATCTGTGCTCTTTGGTTTACGTTATGCAGTGCTTTTTATCTGGAGGTGGCACCCATATAGATTATATTGATGTCACAATTGCAACGCCTAGAACCTCTGAATGCCACCACACATTTCCAGTAGAGAATGTGTGCACCTCACAGAGACTGCAGCAACGTCTAGTTTTGTTTTGTTTGCTATCTTTTGTTAATTAAGGGCATGTCTTAAGTCCAAGCTTAGTTTTATCACTTAGATAAGTGACAAGCTGTAACAAGGATGTGACCCTTGTTTGATGCCAGCTCAACAAGTCTTTCTCGCTCGAAGATCTGGCATGATGGGAAAGACATCTGAAGACGTGAGATGATTTAACTACAATTGCACAACAGATCAGTTTTGAACCCTTTTTTATTAAATCCAAGCAACACCTCCTCACTGGCCTTTCCCCATGACTGGAATAGTCCAGAGGGGGGTTTTGACTTCAGCAATGATTGTCAGGGTTTTGACTTCAGCAATGGTTGCCACAACAAGTCCAGATAATGAGACGTTAGTAGCCTAAACATGTAAAGCAGCATGAATCCTAGCCTGCACCAAGGTTTCCCTGTCAGTGTAGTATTCTGCTTTCTTGGGTGCTCATTAGATGCCTGTAAATGCCTGTCAGAATTTATTTCCTGCTTTTTTTCCCCCCCATCTCACTTACTTGCACAGGTCTTGTCTCTTCAACCACATAATTCAATTATTGAGCATGAAAATATTTCCCCCTGTATTCTGATTGTTCTGTGGCTGATGATGGTGTGAGGTGCCATGATGGAGTGCACTCAAGGAGCTCTTAGATGAGCATATATATTTGCATTGCTAATTTTGTGCCTTGAGAGGGAAAGCAATGGTTGACTTTGTTCCTTGTTTGATTCATAGATCTGTCTCATTTTACTAAGGATTGATTTGTGTGTAGGCAGGGAGCAGGGCTGGATATACGGTTTGAATTGCTAGCACTTGGGCACAAGTGAAGTACTGCTTGTTTGCAAGCAGATACTGAAAAATGGGAAAACAATTGCATTACAAAAGATTTGTTAAGGTGCCTGTGAGGAAGCTCTGTGTGTAAAGACCTACACAAAGAGACGCTCTTGGTCTGTGTGGACCAGAAAAGGGAGATGATCCAAGGAGAACATAAAGTGGATAGCTTGTGTAATCATTGATTACACAAAAATAAATGCTTTGCATGTGCTTAGTGCTAGCATCAGGCTCATATGATGCTGGTAGGAGGAATAAAAGCCATAAATCAATGCAATCCTGAAAAGAATAATGTTTCTTTAACAAGTGGTATAAGACTTGGAGACTTAGGCCAGACCATGTACAAAGTAGAAAGCTTCACAAAAAAAAATAATTGAGGTCCCTGCAAAATATTTCAATTTTTTTATTGATTGAAGGCAATTATCCCTTAATTGCATATTTAAATGAGGTATTAGGAGGTTTAACTAAGCAATGCCTCTTAATTGCTGCTGCACACTAGGTGTCACAGATTGTGTTTATTTCATATGTTAATTAAAGAGAATGGGTATTTTATTTTATTGACTAGCGGGCTCTTCAGGCAGCACTGCTTAGGACCAAGGATGTCTCAGGTGTCCACAGTAGCCTGGGTGTTAATGCAATTATGAGAAAGGTTCTGGTTTTAAATGAAGAGGTATAACTCCATTTCACGGATATTTTCAGCCACTTAGACCATATATAAGTAGTAGGAGAGAGAACCTTATCCCAGGTACTGTTAACTCAAATGATACAGAAGTGCTTAAGTGCAGGCACAGCCACAGCAAAGGTATGCACATCAAGAGCACAGATATTTTTTTGCCTCTGCTGAACACACAACTCTAAGGCTGTGAAACAGGAACTGATGGGGCTGAGAGTTGAAATACCTGGCATAATTTCCAGGCTGTGGCATTAACCTTTGAGGCTTTGCTGCGCAGCCATGTGTGGTAGATACCTTGGAGTTAGCAGCCCCACTGCCATGAGATCAGGGGGAAGTGTCCGGATCCCACACAGAAGTTCTGAGCTGGTTTTGGGGGACAGCTGCACATGAATGGCAGGG